>APFE030990288.1:0-14527 GCA_000404065.3 Pinus taeda
TCTTGAAACAATGAAAACACTCCAGCTCACAAACTTGCAGCACACAACAATTGTTCTAGAACTCGCTGATAGGTATAAAGTGATTCCTGAAGGGATTTTGGAGGACATAATTGTTTCACTGGACTCTTGGGAGTATCCAGTGGACTTTTTAGTTCTTCAGCCAAAATCCAATCTAGGCGGACACCCTATCATCCTTGGTAGACCATCGTTAGCAACTGCTGATGCATTCATAGGATGTAAATCGGGTAATATGATCATTTCACGAGGAACTGAAAGAAAATAACTCACTCTTTACCCATCAACACAATCACCAATAGTAGCACAAAATTTATGTCTTGATGATAAAAACAATGATAAGGCAGAAGTTCAATCTGTTTTCAGCATCAACCAAATCTATGGTTTTCAAGAACATAATAATGATGATTTGGTAGAATTGTTCCTTTCTCAACCTGATATTTCCGAAGAATTGAGAAATGACCAATACCATGCTGTAGATGAACTTTTGGCACAAAATTTTCAAGAAACATGCACCATTCATTCCTTGCAAACAACATTTCAAAACATTTTTCCTATCCAATCTATCACAAACACACAGAGCAAGACCATAGAGATTAGTCTAGGAAAAACTTTGAATATTGGCACTCACCTAGACTCATCTCAGGAGGAAAAATTGATTCAATTATTGAAAACTACCCGGTTTATTGCTTGGGACTACACTGAGATATGCACGGAATTCACCCTGAAACATGCACTCACCACATTTATACAGATAGTAATATCAAACCAGTGAGGCAACTGTAGAGACAAATGAATCCCATTCTTCAGGATATTGTTAGAGAGGAATTACAAAAACTATTGAAAGTCAATTTTATCTATACTATCTCTGACAGTCAGTGGGTATCCCCATTAGTTGTAGTGCCCAAGAAAAATGGCAAGTGGAGGATTTGTGTTGATTACAGACAATTGAACAAAGAAACCCTCAAAGATTATTTCCCACTACCTTTTATTGACCAAGTTCTAGACACATTAGCTGGGAAATAATCATTCTCTTTTCTTGATGGTTTTAATGGCTACAACCAGATCGGGATAGCCTTAGAGGACTAGGACAAAACCACTTTTACTTGTCCCTGGGGCACTTATGCTTATAACGTTTTACCATTTTGACTTTGCAATGCTCCAGCTACATTTCAGAGAGTTGTATTACCTATTTTTGTTGATTTAGTTCATGATTGTGTTGAAGTTTACATGGATGATTTTTCAGAGTTAGAGTTTCGATTTTGTGTGAATTTGGTTTTGGAAGTGTATGAAGCTAATCTGTCTGGCTGAAGTGTTTTATATTGTTAAAACGGATTTGAAAAAAAGGAAATAAGTTTATAATTTTTAAGACTATATTTCTTCTCAAGGCATTAAAGTTGATCCATAAAAAATCCAGATCATTGTCAATTTGCCATTTCTGAAGACTCAAAAAGAGGTAAGAAGTTTTCTTTGGTATGCAAGCTATTACAGGAGGTTTATTGAACATTTTAGTAAAATAGCTTTACTTTTGTTTAAGCTTCTAGCAAAAGACACACTTTTCAACTGGAATGAGCATTGTCAGAAAGCATTTGAAACACTCAAAGAAAAGTTATCAACCACACCAGTCTTAAAAGGACCTAACTGGAACCTACCATTTCACATCTTTACATATGCATTTGATACTGTAGTAGGTGCCTCATTAGGCCAAAAAGAGGAGTCTTTTCATTATGCCATCTATTTCATCAGTAAAAATCTAACACCTGCAGAATTAAACTACACAGTCACTGAAAAAGAAATTATTGCAATCATACATGTTGTGAATAATTTCCGACATTATATAACTGGTTATGAGGTTTTTGTACATACTGACCATTTTGTCATTAAGTATTTAATGAATAAACCAGTAACTAATGGTAGAGTTACCAGATGGTTGTTATTATTACAAGAATTTAATATCACAGTGTTAGATAGACCAGGTAAGGAGAATCAGGTGGAAGATTTTCTTTCTAGACTGCAAAATCCAGGAGAGGTTGTTCCGGTTGAAGATTCTTTTCCAGATGAAAATTTATTTGCAATTTCAATAGTGAATCCTTGGTATGATGACTTGGCCAACTATTTGTCCACAGGAAGAACACCTCCATATTTTACTCCAAAGGAAAAGAAGAGGCTAATCAAAACAAAGTGCTCGATACTCATGGGTTAAATGAGATTTATTTTATATCTAGTGTAATGATATGATTAATTAGACGATGTGTAAGAAATTGATGAAATAATTGATATTTTAAAATCTTGCCATGATGAACCGTGTGGTGGGCATTTTGCAGCTAAAAGAACATCATTCAAGATTCTTAGTCTTGGATACTACTGGCCCTCTATTTTTAAGGATTCCAAGAAGTATGTGAAGAGTTGTGATAGCTGTCAAAGAATGGGCAAGCCAACAACTATAGATGAAATGCCACTTCAGCCTCTAGTACATTCAGAACCATTTGAAAAATGGGCTCTAGATTTCATTGGACCCATCAATCCAACTTCCAAAGGTAAAATGTACATCCTAGTATGTACTGATTACGTGAAAAAATGGGTTGAAGCCAAAGCACTAGTCTGGGCAACTGAACAAACAGTGGTAAACTTCCTTTTTGAAGAAATTTTTGTAAGGTATGGAGTAACAAGGGAGATAGTGACAGATCAAGGTACTCAGTTTACTTCAAATCTAGTTAAAGACATCATAGAAAAATATCAAATCAAGCACAAAAAAAGTACACCTTACCATCCACAGGCCAATGGCCAGGTGGAATCCACAAATAAAACATTGGAAGGAATTACCACTAAGACCGTAGCAATGAACAGAAAGAATTGGGAAGAGAAGCTCAAAGATGCACTCTGGGCTTATAGAATCACGTGGAAGAACACTACAGGATTTACACCATATCAGTTGGTGTATGGCAAAGAGGTAATACTTCCTATTGAATTTGAAATACATACTTATAAGATGGCTGCAGATTTAGGAATTGATCTCAATGAAGCCCAACAAGAGAGAATTCAGCAATTGAACCAGTTGGATGAAATGAGGTAGCAAGCAGAGGAGACAACACTCCTAATGCAGAAACAAAGGAAGCAGTGGCATGATGCACACATAAAAAATAAACAGTTCAAAGAAGGAGACCAGTCTTTACTCTTTGACTCTAAATTCAGAGCTCATAAAGACAAATTTACCACACATTGGATGGGCCCATATGAAATAGTTCAAGTTTATGAAAATGGATCAGTCAAGCTTATTACCATTGATGGATAAGGCCACCCCTTTCTTGTCAATGGCCATAGGTTGAAACTCTATCATAAGCCCATCAACAAGGAGGATTTTCTTCAAACTGTATCTCAGCAAAGGGAGATTGAGATATTGCAGCCTTCAGCTGTGATATCTCTACCTTAGTTCATTTCATTTCATTAAAAAAATAAAATAATAATAATAATAATAATGGTTTAGATGTGAAAACCAGACTCTGGCACACTCTAACCCAGAATTCTTACTTGAAAACCAATCCTTTGGCTGGTAAGAATTCCTTGTTCTGTTTGTTTACTGTTTGGTTCATGGCTTCAATAATGACTTGAGGACAAGTCAAAGCTTTAGTGGGGGAGAAGCATCAACATTTTGTTTTCCTTATCTCATATCCTCATTTGTAAATCTTCAAAGAATTTGTTTCAACACTTCAGTATTCCAATAAAGGAGTTGTTTTTGTTTTTGTTCTAATCAGAGGGACCTGTTCAAGCAATATGCAGTGGGACCTGTTTAGAAGACTATGTTACCAGTACACTTGTTCAAAAGACTATGTTATCAGTACCAATATTAGAGGGACCTGTTCAACAAATATCAAAGGGACCTGTTAAAGACTGCATTCAAGATACATCAGGCTACTTCAAAAAAGTTTCAACAGAGTTTCAAAGGTTGCTTATCATGAAGGCTACATCAACACCAAGGATCAAGGAAGCTGCACAAACATAGTTCTTCAGATTTCAAAGAAGCTGCACACACATAGTTCTTCAGATTTCAAAGAAGCTGCACAAACATAATTCTTCAGATTTCAGAGGGACCTGCTATATCCAATTTCATCTCAAAAGGGACCTGTTATGGACAGTGAAGATTAGTCATATTTGGACAATGAAGATCAGTCCTACCTGTGCATGCCAACTCAACTTTTGTTCAACCAACAAGCGTAATGTATTGTTGTAATTTTTATTTTTAACATTTAAATTCTTGAATTATTTTAGTGTTAAATATGATGATTATGATTGCTTGTTATCAATTTCAAAAACCCCTATACCCATCACCCTTGTAACATTCCTAACTACTCAACTCTGCTATCATTTCCCATCACACTACGATTTTTAAATCTTTTCCTACACCACCCTTCAAACCTTGTCATTAACTCCTCATTCTTGAATCGGCCATCAAACCTTATCATCGATCCATCATCTTCCCAATCGGCCAAGTACCAACAAGTAATGGACAAGTGGTGAATCATTGGAAAGACAAGTGTTCAATGATTTCATTAATTTTTGAATCGGCCAAGTTATAAAACAATTGTTTGACCCAAGTCGACTCATGCAACATATATTCGTTATCATCACTCCAACACTCCTTATATGTATATGGCGTTCTCATGATTGTACCTATGCAAACTAGTACAACTCATCTGTCTTTATGATGTGAATGCGCCTCCAACTCTGCATTACCATATTAGTGATTCAAACTCTAAGTTTTCAAAGAAGGCCGAGACAGCAAGCGCTACAAAGGGAGAGCATAACAAATAGGCTCACCACGAGTTTCTACCTCTACCCATAATCCGAGGACATTAATCCGGTCGCTGCCCAAGCAATTGAAGAAGGAGACCCCGAGAACCAAGGGCACTACCAGGTCGGTTAAGTGGAGCGCAGAACAGAGGTAACAAATCGAGAGACCCTTATTGAATTGTTGAAGCATAAACACAAAGGGTTAGAACATGAATTTCTTTTTCAAAATGACCAATAGAGCAGAGCCTGAAACATTTGATAGTTCACAATATCATGATGACTGTATTACGATTTTAAGGGAAAAGCAATGGTTATCTTTTCTAGAGAAGTTTAATGGGAACAATGAAGAAGTGACCAAGCAGTTTGCATTCACATTTAATAGAGAGAAAGCATTAATAGGAAGCTTCTCTTTTAGAATTTCAGAGGATACCATAGCACAAACATTGGGAATCAGTCCAGAAGGGGAAAAATATTTCAAACAAAACAATTTAAGGAAAAATCATGGACTCAGTTTATGTCTAGGTCAAGGGTTTCCTCTGTCAACTAGAAAAAGGGTGTCCCTAGAAGCTGACTAATGCACCCATGGGATGAAATGGTATACATTATTCAGAACTTTGTTACATGTGAAGGTCGTTACAACATAATATATCTATATCACATCAAACTCCTGTTGCACTTAAAAGGGCAATGCACCATCAGTCTGCCCTATTTCCTCTTACAGGGTTTGACTAAAATGTCAAAAACTATTCAGAAACAAAAGGGTAATGAAGACAAAAATTTGTATCATTTTGGGTTGATTAAAATTCTAATTGAATTTGAGTTGCAGAGGAGGGGAAAAACATGGAAAGAATTCTTGATTGCTAATCAAATTAAAGATGGAGAAGATGAACAGGAACAACAAGAGCGCACAGAGTTTATGCTTGATATTGATGAGGAAATCCCTGAGCGCAAGTCAAGCAATGTTCCTCCACACAGCAGTAGTGTGAGGACAAGAAGGATGAGGCAAGAAACTGCCCAGAAAGTTGAACAAGACAAAATCTTCACTACATATACGAGAAGATCAAGGAGAATACAAAAGAACCAAACACAAGATGATCAACCAGAGTCAAATGCAAATGCACCAATGGACATTGAGAGCAGTGCTCATTCATAGCCAGAACCGGAAGCAGAAATGGAAGTCGAGAGTAACAATGGACAAGGGAAAGAGCCAGCACCTGCAAACAAGAAACAAAGAAGGTTAGAGAAACAAATTGAAAAGCTAAAAGAGGAATTGATGGAGGCAAACATGCTAGAGAAGGTCATCAAGAAGGAGAATGAAATGTTGAGAGCTCAGAGCAAGAAGACTCAGCAGAAAAATGAGAAACTGAAGGAGCAAATCAAAGAACTTAAGACCGAACAAACCG
Source organism: Pinus taeda (assembly GCA_000404065.3). Lineage (NCBI taxonomy): Eukaryota > Viridiplantae > Streptophyta > Pinopsida > Pinales > Pinaceae > Pinus > Pinus taeda. The sequence continues at coordinate 6,207 of APFE030990288.1, forward strand.
ACATTTGTAAATGGGCAACCATATGGTATACTCAAAAGAAAGCTCTCAAAGAAAAATACAAGAATATGAAACATGAGCTCCACGTTCAGAAGAATGCCCAAGCTCAGAAGAATATAGATGCATTGCTACAAGCGGCAGAGGCACAAGCAAGAACATAATATAAAGGGAGCACATCAGGATTAGCATGAGGACATGCTAAATCATTGAGCTTGGGGGAGATGTTGGTACCATTTCATTGCCATCATTTTCTTCTAGAAATCCATCATTTGTCTATCATTTTCTCCCATAAACCCCTCATAGTCCATTGAAATTGATTAATCAAAGCATTATAGTTGTTATTTTACATTAAATTTAATTTGTGAATTTTTATGTTAAAAATTAAAAATTTTCAACAAAATTACAGGATGTCATGACTTCCTGTAATTGGTTTATGATGTGACACGTGGCATGGCAGGAAAATCAAAACAAAGGATAGGAACGTGATCTCGAATGTACATACATGGTGAAAGATCTATTCAACAACGAATCCAAAGCTCCTGGATACATGGTCAATGCTGGTCAAACCCAACCTTTTTGGTCACAAAAGCAGCAAAAAGCGAGAGTTACCTAAATTGATTTCGTTTTGTTTTGGAAATCAGTTAAGATTAGAAAAGACAAAAATCATTTTTTTTGTAAAAGCAGAAACATCTGCATGATAATGTATGTACATTCGGTTATAGACTAGAAGGGAAAGTTAGTGAACGAAGGATAGGAGACAAACAGATTAAAAAGACTGCGTATTGTTTCCAAAACGTTGTTGTTCTTGTGTATTGTTTCCAGAACATTGCTCTCGCATGTAATTTGATTTCTAGAACTTAATTATAGGCATCGTTTTACCATTACAATGCTTATGCGTTAATGTTTTCATCACTTGAAGTTTCCTAAGTGTGCCATTGAAGCATGGACGGGCCCTACGTGGAGATTGGTATACTTTTATTTTCATTTCCATAGCGTTTTCGAATCTGAATAGTGTTGAATAGCGTTTGATGTTATTTTCTTGCCTGTGAGTTTATTGATTCCATTAGAAGTTCTTGCAAGTATTATTGTATGATTCATGGTGATAGTTTGAGAATTCGATTGCTAGATTATTGAACAAGATCTTGTCCCTGGAAGGGTGTCCCTGTAAAGGAGTGCTGTAGCCTGTCACAGTAGACACTTAGTTAGGTAGATGAGATCTTTTTAGGTCTATAACCTTTAGACACGTGCCTCTAAGTTTACCTACCTTGGTTGACATTAAATTTAGTCTAATCTAGCACCCTAGATTAACCACTACACATAGATTAGGTTCTTTAGGAGATTTCTCTTAGACTTCAACATTTTCTTGTGATTGCTCTTTTCTTCTTATTTGTTCTTCTTTCAATTTTATTATGTTCATTTCGTCAAGACAAATGCCAAACAAAGAAGATCACAACAAGGGACACAAGATGTAGGCACCCAACTAGGGCAAAAGTTAAAACCCCTATCTAGGGGAAAAACCAGTGCAACTCTTCCACTAATAAATCAAGATGAGACAATCCAAGACCCTTTAGACCTAGACACAAATCTCCTCCAATCACCAAGTCAACCCTTCCTTCTTGTAGATGATCTCTCCCAAAGTCTCCAAGTGTCATCTTCCGAATTGCAGCTTCAATCCAGAGTTTTGGCCTCCCAGCTGCAGATTTTCGCCCCCTAGCTTCAAAACTTCAAACTTGCAATAGATACAAAATAGCCCCTAGCTTCAGAACTTTAGGCCTGCAGTAGATACAAAATTTCGGCCTCGGTTACAATCTAGTAACTTCGCACATGTGAGAGAAAGATTGCCCAAAAACTTGATTTAGGTCTTCTAGCTTCTTCTATCCTTCTCCAGCTACTTCGCTCTCTTTTTCTACTTCTTCTTCTTGTAGATCGAACCTGTTGAGTGAGTGTGCCAAATAGGTTGAGTAGCCTCTCTCTATATAGGCTTTTTATAGGGTCGAATTGCCCTAATGTAGACCGACTTCATGGGGATAGGGTCGACTTGGTGTGGAGGTGACAAATGACCTTTTAGGCTAAAAAATAATTCTTTTTACATGATACAAAAGCTTAAAAAGGGTCTAATAAAATTGATAATGACTCTACTGACTCAAGACAAAACCTAGAAGCCTTCAATGGAGGCTTTGACCTAGTAAACATTGACCCAAGCATGAAGCCCATGATTTAATAAGTCAATTTCTTTAATAGTAAAATTTCTTTTGACAAATACAATTATGAAGACTGACACTAGTTACATTCTTCAACACTCCCTCTTAACTAGGGAGGTATTCATAATTACATACATATATAGGTACATGGAATATCTTAAAGTGATATACTCTATGAAGAGTCATAACACACGTAGTGCTATAGATTAGATACCTAGCCAAGGTACTCTAATCTGGTGGGACTAAGGTGAACTCAAGCTTTAGCCTCTATAGGTGCCATCACTCTTTTAAGCTATATCCCCAACCCAGGGATCTAGGTGCGTATCCATGGTCAAAGCTCCATGACCAACGCCACCCTTTGTACTTCAGGATCTAGTCATCAACACATAGGTCGACTAGATGTCCTTCCAAACATCTTGTTGGCACAAGATGCTTCATCTCTCGTTATCAATCAAACCAGATATATATCCACCAATCCAAGCATGCTTCAAATGTTCAACCTTTTTACGGAGAGATCCTGCACAATCACAATCCCAATCAGTAATAAACCTTCAAATATATACAAGTAAACACAAATCTTCAGGGTCCTCAATTATCCTGATGCTACCTATTTCATCATTGGGTTATCCAAATACAACTTGTCAGAAGCTATCTTCTTCAGTAGCACCAAATACAACCTCAACACTTGTCAAATCTTGCAAATCCACCTGTAGTTCTTTCATTCATTTTTTGGTTTCATTCTTTCTTCAAGGTATTCATTATGACTTCCATAATATTCCCTCCCTCTTAACTGGGGAGATATACTTTTTTCTTTCATCCAAGCTACCTCTCAACTTAGGGAGATCAACAACTTCTTTTATAACATTGGAGAAACTTCAACCTTTCAAGGCTTCATTCTTTCTCATGGCATCTTGATCATCATCATTCTTATAACTTCCTTCATCATGCTCATCATTATTATCATCTTCAATTACAAACATCTTCAACATCTTACTATTAAAGTATGTCGACAACAACAACTTAATCAATCAAATGATAATTTTGTGTTGTGAAGGGTTGTAATAATTCAAAGAAGTCGTTTATTACTCGACTCGATCTTTCTTGAAGGACGATGCGTCATTATACACATGAACCTAACATAGCAGGTTTTGTGGCTTGCAAAACCTAATGTAGCAGTTGGTGGCAAGGCAGCTGTGCGATGGCTCCGACAACTGTTGCGTGTATCAAGGTAGGGTCAGCTAGGCACTACCATATGGGAAGGGACACAAGCGATGAACGACAACTGTTAGAGTATCTTGTCACATTGGAAAGCGACTGCTTGTCACGAGCTGAGTGTGATGCGACGGTTCTCTAATAGGTTGTCAACTGGAATTCGTGCGGGGGAGGCTTTGTGTGGCTGTTGTTGGGTTGCCGAATGATAGGGGCTGTGTGCCTGCGATGGCTCTCGGCGGAACTTTTAATTTTTTTTTTTGTTTTGAACTTTTAATATATTATAATTTTGCTTTCTTGTATATATATTTTTTGTATATAATTTTTTTTATATATATATATATATATATATTTTTTTTTTTAATTTCTCTTGTTTTTTATATAATTTTTTTCCAGTTCTTTTGCTTTTTTTCTTCTATTTTTTACAAATTTCTTTTAATAATCTTTCTATATATATATATATATTTTCTATTTTTTCCCATTATTGTTTTTATTTTTCTCTATTTATTTTTTCTATATAATTTTTCACCTTTTTTTCTTAATAATATATATATATATATATATATATATATATATAATATATATATATATATATATTTTTTAATTAAATGGCCATAGGCCTGGTGATGAAACCTACAAAATGGAAAAGCTCCAAACTGTGTAACGAAACGCTTCAACGACAACAAGGTTGATGAATTTTCAATGGCCAAAGGCCTGGGTCAGACTGGCTTTGTGCAACGGTTGAGCGACAAGAGGATCGAACAACTCCGATACCAAATGGAACAAATGAAGTTCGTTCTTCAAGTTAAATACTCCAGAAGACTTGGAATATGTAGATCTCCATTGAGGATACAAGAATATATATTAAAATGTATGAATGAGAATGATGATACAAATGAGAGTGAGAGCTTGCTTATATACCCTAGGCAAGTGCCTCTTCAACGAAGGTCATGTCCCATTTAGACATGCCTCTTCAGTACTAATTACTAATTGACTAATCATTATTATTTATATTTATAATTTTATACTATTTATATCTAAATTGCATGAAACGGGTATGAGTTTCCAAAACGGGCACGAGTACGAAACGCGACCCCCCCAAATTTTGGAACGAGGAAACAGGGATATATCTATATATTGGAATTTAGGACATTTAAGAAATGTTATGTGCAATCATAAAATATACATGATACATTATAATTTATTACATTTAAAGTTTAAACATTATGATTAAATTTACATCACATTTACTCATGAATGATCACATAATGAAAATAACAATATAATAATATCCAAAATCAACCTTTATTATATATCCAAATCTCAAAATCAACCTTTATTATATATATGAGGCTGCAAGTACAATAAAGACTATAATGCTGCAAGAACTATAAAGACAAAAGACTAATCCTCATCATCATAATCGTCATAAAAAATAGAAGCAGAAGCATGCTCAATAGTGGATGGTGGTGCTGAAGAAGATGATGGGCCAATTCCACTTCCAGGCTGGACCTCAATATTGAGGGCAGCAAGAGAGAGATCCAAACTAGGACTTTTAGCATCCACATCCCATTCTTTAGAAGGACCATTGTTGTATTTTGGACCCCTAGGAAATGCAAGGCGAAGGTTGGAGTGCACATAAACAAGATCCTCTGCCTTATATGAGCCCAACCTATTGCACTTCACAAAATGAATAAACCGTAGGTTCTCCAATTCCTTTCTGCTGATGAAGAGCCTGCCAGTTGTGAAAGAATACGAATGGCAAGGTTTTGCAAATGTACACCATTTGCTCCATGACAAATCCACCACCTAACTGGATGCATGGTGCTTCTCTCCTCCAAAGCTGATATATCTGCATAATCATTTGTTCCTGCAGCAAAATTACAAATTCTTCCTTTACCTCCCTTTGTAGATGAGCAAGAAACATTCTCATAAGGGATTTTTTCACCCCATTAGCCACCTCTCTATCCTTATGGGGTGCCTTCCTCTTCCCATTGCTTTGAGCAATAAGCTTCTCATCATAAAATTTGGGGTTCAAGGCATGTGCTGAAGTGTGCAATAGAGTGTTGAAATTGCTCCACCTATCAATAATGATTTTCTTGACTAAATCAACAAAAGGATCATCAACAAACAAAAGTTGTGGACACTCTTGCGAAATGATATCCATAGTTTTCTCAGCCATGGAATCCATGACATCATATACCTCTCCTAAGAAAGGTTGGTCAATGTCAGTGTTTCGAAGAAACTCAAATGTAGGGGTTGTGAACTTTAGCAAGAAATCTATCTTGCTCCACCAATCCTCATCAAGGCACGATGTACGCACCATATATCCCTGCTTTGAATTTGCTTGTCTCCACTCAATCCAAAGTTGACTCACCACCATAGAAACTAATGCATGCTTAACCTCAACAAGGCGGCACAACATCAGGAAGTTTGAGGCATATCTTGTCTCAACAACTTTTAACAACTCCAATTTGGAGTACTCTCGAAATATTGCTTGAGATTGGTGGTGGTTGGTGATGAATTTAACAATCTCCCTTGCTTCCCTTGTGATTTCTTTTATCCATGAAACTTTGTTGTCGATCTCCTCAAAGATCAGAATCAGATTATGCTCAATGCATGGTGTCCAAAAGATGTGGTCATACCTCCCCTCAATAATTAAACTTGTAGCTTTCCAAACTGGTGCATTATTTGTGATAACTTGCACCACCTTGTTAGGTCGTATTTGTTCAATAGCTTTTATGATAACATTAACAATGAACTATGCATCTTTTGCCTCTCCTGAGCAGTCTTTTGCCTTGATAAACATTGCTCTTTTGGGGGAAGTGGCAATGATATTTATCAGTGGTTTGTGCCTTGTATTTGTCCATCCATCTGAGACTATGGTAACCCTAGAGCTACCCAAGGAAGAACGAATTGGTGATAAAATATCCTCCACAAGCTCCTCCTCATTTTTGAGAAGCTGAGTTCTGACTTTCTCATAGTTTGGCCCCTTGTACCCTTGAGGAGTTTTGTTAATTGTCCTTATCATATCTTGCCAGTAAGGAGAGCGAACAACATTGAATGGGATACAACATGCATAAATGCACCTAGCCACTCTAGAATCAGTTTCTTCTCTCACTTGCACATTCATCAATTTAGCAATTCTGCTATCCTGAACTGAAGGGGATGCTCCTTTGGTATTTTTGGGTGCTGGTTGTTCATGTTGTTGAGTGGCACTGGCTCTCCTCGTTCTTGCTTCAACTACAATCCTTGGCTCAATGTTGGATGGAGTTTGAGCAGTAGCTTGACTAAGCTCATCATGCCTTCTCTTAATAACATCCGCCTCCTCTTCCTCTCTTTGATATACCCTCCTTGCGAATGGGTTTGCTGTTTTTGTGCAACTTACAATCCCCTTTCTGTTGAAATTTGGTACTGGAGGATAGGTGGTTCCCTAAGGCTTTGATCTTTGGCCTACGGACAAGTGTCCAAAAGAATTTAATTTTTCTCTTAAAGTGACTTTATAATTTTTATGAAGTTAAATCTAATTTAAAAGTGACTTTAAGTGATAAAGTTACTAAAGTCTAATTTTAAAGTGACTTTAATAAAGTCAAGGTAAAATTAGAAAGGAAAAGTGACTTTGGAAATAAATGACTAAGTGAGTCTTTATTAAAGTGGGGTGAATTAAAAAATAGAAAGTGAGATTTAAATGAGCATTTAATCTTAGCCCTAGATCTCAATCTATTTCAGCCATTGGATTTAGGGATCACCCAAAAGTCACTTAGGGTTAGATCAAAGGAGGAAAATGAGGAAAAGGTCATTCATTCTTTCACGAGCAGATTGAGAGAAGGAGAGCAAGAGAGCAAGGGAGATTTCTGGACAGGGAGGAGAAGGAGACAGCAGCTTGGCACACATTCCAAGGCAACAGTTTAGCAAATCCATACAGCTGAGTTAGCACACAGTGAAAGACAGATTTTAGCACGATTTTCTAGAAATCCGTACAGCTGTTTGCACAGAAATCGAGGAGCAGTTTGCACAGAAATCGAGCAGTTTGTTGGCACATTTTCCAAGGAAGGTTGTACAGCAAGTGGCTGTACCTTCTGCATGCAAATCGAGGCAAAATCTGTACAACGTATTGCTGGGTTTTTTTGAATGCAAATCGGGGTTTGTACAACATATTTATGGCAGTTTGGCACACATTTCTAGGCAGGCCGTACAACATCATTTAAGGCTGAAAGTGGGCACGAAAATCGAGGCCGTACAACATTTATTGTTGTCCTGTTTTGCTTTTTGTAAGTATTTTCCAGCGTGCTGTGAGGCACGGAAAACGAGATATGTTGTAAAAGTTTGCTCGCTGATTTTTTGTTGAATATTTCTTACTGTAAAGAGCATTTTTAGGAATAAGAAAGAGCTTTCGAACTGGTTTTCCCCAAGAGTTGTAGGGGGTTTTTCCAGGGTCACCTTGACCAAAAATCACTGTGTTTAATGGCTGTTTGTACCTGCTGATTTTTATTTCTGTATTTTCTAGCATTCTGTAAAATTTCCAGAATTTGTGTTTTCAGAAAAAATTATTTTTTAGTTGTTGAATGTATGGATATGGGAAAAGGGCATTTAACTATTTTGGAGAAATAAGGTGAAACTGAAAACCGGGGTGGGAAATGAGAAATTTTTACATGGTATCAAAGCTTGAGTGCTGAAGTGCAGTTTGGGACAGCAAGGAGGAAAATTACAGTCTGCTGATTTTTCAATCAGAAAATTCCAGCAAGCTGATTTTTCACAAACAACAGTTTTATTCTTACTACAACAGTGCTATTTTTCAGTTTTAGGACAGCAGGATGTCATTGAGATTGAGGGTGGAGGATAGGTTGGATGGGCATTCCAATTACAGCGTTTGGAAGGAGAGAATGCAGAGTATTTCCTGAGGAGGCAGAAGTT
>APFE030990301.1:0-36515 GCA_000404065.3 Pinus taeda
TATTATTATTATTATTATTCTTCCGATTTATTCCTCGCGCCGATATTATCCCGATAACGATTAGTGCAACATTGATACAAATGCCCTCACTATCTGCAAGGAGTACACCAATCTATCATTGTTGAAGATTGCGAATACATGGTTTGCCTTTTCATTCATCATGTTAAAGAGGTTGAGGGAGGTCAAGACCGCTCTTGGGGCCATGGTTATTTTAGAGTTTTGGTATTTTTGGAGAAAGATAGATCAGGCAACCTCTAAAAGAGTGAAGGACACAGTGTTAGGTGATGCTTGGTGGGAGAGGGTAGATCTACTTATTCAGGTCATGGACCCTATCATTTCTTTGCTTCGATTTGCAGATACAAACCAACCCATCCTAGGAGAGGTTTATGAGGGATGGGATTCCATGATTGAGTCTATGAGGAGCATTATTTTACAAAGTGAGTGCCTTGAATATGAGACATCATCAGTGGCCTTCTTCACCACCATACAGGTTATTCTTGTCAGTAGATGGGACAAGAATTGCACACCTTTACATTGTTTGGCTCACTCATTGAATCCAAAGTACTACAACCATGAGTAGCTGTATTGTGGACCTTCCCGCAGATTCCCTCCTCACATGGATGGTGAAATCTCACAGGGGAGGAAAGATGCATTCAGACGGATTTTCCAGGATAGAGCATCCCTTGATGAGGTGGAGGATGCCTTTGCAGAGTTTTCCATTGGCACTGGTCGATTTGCAGGATATGATGTGATTAGAGACAGGGGGGCTAAGAAGCCCTATTCTTGGTGGGCAACTCATGGGGCAACACGCCCTCCTCTACTGCAGTTAGCCATGAGGTTCCTCTCTCAAGTGACTTCATCCTCTTGTTGCGAGAGAAATTGGAGCACATATAGAAATTTGTATAGTGTCAAGAAAAGAAGGCTTGAGTAGTCCAGGGTAGAGATAATGGTGTATGTGCACACCAACCTTCGTCTTATTTACAGGCAGAGGGATGAGTGGCTGAAGGGAAAGACAAAGATGTGGGATGTCTTTCTTGATGATATGGGTTTGGATAATAATGTTGAGTTGGCATTGGCCAACTTGGATCTCAATGAGCCAGTGTTAGAGCCTGTCATATTTGATGATGGTGATACTATAGAGGGGTCACCCTCCACACTAGCAGATGCAGAGATGACTTTGGATACAGAGGAGGAGGATGCAATAGAGGAGCGCAGTGGTGACCATGATGATGAGTACAGTGTTGCTTATTTTGATGATGAGGATTGATGACTCATTAGCTACCTACTGCCTTGAGGCTTGTAGACTTGTAGTTGTTTTGTATTTGCTATTTCTATTTGCCATTGGCATTGTACTATTTATGTAACACATTTTGATTCTGATGACTTAATGAGAAAACTACAGTATCTTGTCTTTCTCCTATTGGATCATTGATGAATTGAGTATGTATTATGATTTATCATTTATGTCACAATTGTATTTGCATGCATAAAGTTACTTTGTAAAACTTACATCTAGATGAAGATCTATGTTTGAATAAATGAATTTGTATCATGAATGAGAATTTGTATAAGAAATATCTATTTTAATAATATATATATTATATATGATATATAACGTGTCTTAATGTGTCCTATTCCGGAGGGTCAACGCGTCCATGTCCGACACTCAAATCCCCGTGTCTTTCGTGTCCTGTGATCCCGTGTCAGGTGACTTAGCTTCTTCATCAAACATTAAACATGTTTTTATTCGTGTATTTTATATTTCAACAATGGCCTTATGGGAAACATCATCACTGGGAATTTAGAATCTGAGAATCTTTAGATCGACATATAGCCTTTACTATAATACTAGAAAACTGGTAGTCTTAACCCCCTGCATGTCCCGAATTAGGTGAATCGGACATGATTCGGTGGGACACATGTCCCGTTGATTGGCGTGCTGCGCGACCCATAAAAGTTGGTTTTGGAACATTTCACCCTCACTTTTCATTGTCTCTCTTGCTATGGGTGTGGGAGCGAATAGCAAAGGGTTTGGGAGCATTTTGGAGGCGATACAAGCAATAAGGAAGTGCATTTTGTCTCTATTTTTTTTGCATTTTTATTACAACAGTTTGCATGTGCATTTTCTATTTATTTTTCTACAACATTCATGGCTCAATCAAGGGCAGCAGGGAAGGGGCAAAGGAAAGAGAATAATGTCCCCATTGGAGATGCCCCTCTTGCTCCAATTTCATTAGGGTCTGCAAGTGTTCTCTCTATTGGAAATGGGGTTGCAGCAACAACTTCAAATTTTGAGGGAAGACAACAGGTTCAAGATAACAAATATCCCATGTGGAAGTATGTCACAAGAGAGCAAGGGTCAGGCAGCAAGTTGAAGGGAGGAGGCAATGTTGCTTGGAAATGAAACTATTGTAACAATCATTTCAGGAGCACATATTACGGTGTGAAATCTTATTTGTTGGCTTTACCAGGTTGTGGAATTGTAGCTTGTACACAAGTGTCTTTAGCTAAGAGGAAAGAAATGGAAAAAGAGGTGAATGTTGGTATGGCAAAGGTGGTTGCAACATTAAAAAAGCAAGAATGGAGATCCCCTTCCATTCTTGACGAAAAGCAACAACAAATTTCCATTTGAGAGTTTCGGTGGGGGCAAGCAACAAAAAGAAAGGCAGTGGCATTTGGTCCAATCGACAAGACTTTTTAGAAAGAGAAATGGGAAGAGCTTGATCTCACCATTGCATTCTTTTTCTATCAAAACTTCATATCCTTTAATGTTGCATGCTTACCTTTATTTATTGAGATGTGCCAAGCTCTAACTCAAGGGGCTCCATCAGGGTATGTGCCTCCTGGGTCAGAGAAGCTTAGAACCATATTGTTGACTAAGGCAAAGAAAGAGGTGGACAAAATGCTTGAGCCTATTAAATCAACATGGCCAACATCTAGGTCTAGTATTGTTTCTGATGGATGGACATGTCCAGCATGCCACCCACTCATCAACTTCATGGTGTCTTCCTTGAATGGTCCAGTTTTCTTGAAATCAGAGGATGCACTTGAACAATGCAAGGATGCACAATATATGTGTGAGTTGTTCATTAAAGTTATTGAAGATGTAGGTGTTGATTCTTGTGTGCAAATCATTACAGATAATGCACCTGTTTGCAAGGTTGTTGGCATGATTGTGGAAGCTAAATATCCACAAGTATTTTGAAAACCTTTCATTTCCTTGAATTTAGCACTTGAATCTATTGCTTTTGATGTGCTTTGGATTGGAAGTATTATTGAGGATGCACGACATATCTGCAACTTTGTACAAAATTATACAAATGCCCTCACAATCTATAAGGAGTACACCAATCTATCATTGTTGAAGATTGTAGATACATAGTTTGCCTCTTCATTCATCATGTTGAAGAGTTTGAGGGAGGTCAAGACCGCTCTTGGGGCCATGGTTATTTCAGAGTTTTGGTCTTTTTGGAAAAATACAGATCAAACAATCTCAAAAAGAGTGAAGGACACAGTGTTAGGTGATGCTTGGTGGGAGAGGGTAGATCTACTTATTAAGATCGTGGACCCTATCATTTCTTTGTTACGATTTGTAGATATGGACCAACCCATCCTATGAGAGGTTTATGAGGGATGGGATTCCATGATTGAGTCTGTGAGGATCATTATTTTACAGAGTGAGTGCCTCGAGTATGAGACACAGTGTTCCACGAAGTTGTGTCCCCCCACTTAGGGGTCGAGTTTCCTAGCACCCTTGCGCTCTGGGGACTTGGGGATGAGAGGAGGACGTTTCACCAAGCTCCCAAAAAACAAGGTACACGAGGAACCTTGAAAGGGGTCGTTTCCTCCATTTTTGGGGTCGTTTCCTCTAATTGGGGGTCGTTTCCTAGCGAGAAGGGGCCTTGAGGGGTCATCTCCCTAGAAAAAATTCACAATTTTTTGTTTCATAAACAAAAAATCGTAATTTTTAATATTTGTGGATTGGGCGGGAAGGGTTTACATTATGTGCATTTCACTTTTAATTTTTTGTTTGCTCCTTCGTTGAACTGAACATTGTTGCCATCGCCAGGCAGCCTTTCCCGGTCTACGTTATGTGCATTTCACATTTCATTTTTTGTTTGCTCCTTCGTTGAACTAAACATTGCTGCCATCACATCACCAAGCAACCTTCTGTCTAAACCTTCGTTGAATGGAATGCTGCCGCTGATGTATCAGACTTGACTTTTATATTATTCAGTATTCAATGTTCATAGTTGGAAGTGGAACATCAATATGGTTTAAAGTTTAAAGTTTAAAACTTTAAACATTTATAATTTTATAATTTATTTTCAGTGTGCATTGTTAGTAAGTTAATAGACTAGTAGTCACATTGTATGGTTACAAACTTGTATGATGTATGATTATAATTTATATAATAATGATATCAATGATCATGCTTTTCATTTTAAATTTGTTTCAGTTATATGATTCATTGATTTATATTTTATATTTATAAGTTTTTAAGACCCCGACGCCCCCCCACGTAATTGGTGGGGCGCTGTTGCATAGGCCGCTCCTGCGTATCCTTGCTCCCTCACCTCCTCGTCCCAGAAACTTGGTGGAACATTGATGATACATCATCAGAGGTCTTCACCACCATACAGGATATTCTTGTCAATAGATGGGACAAGAATTGCACACCTTTGCATGTTTTGGCTACTCATTGAACCCAAAATACTACAGCCATGAGTGGCTGAATGGTGGACCTTCCCGCAGATTCCCTCCTCACATGGATGGTGAAATTTCAAGGGGAGGAAGAATGCATTGAGGCAGATTTTTCAAGATAGAGCATCCCTTGATGAGGTGGAGGATGCCTTTGCAGAGTTTACCACTGGCATTGATTGATTTGCAGGATATGATGTGATTAGAGACAGGGTGCCTAAAAAGCCCTATTCTTGGTGGGCAACTCATGGGGCAACAAACCCTCCTCTACAATAGTTATCCATGAGGCTCATCTCTCAGGTGACTTCATCCTCTTGTTGTGAGAGGAATTGGAGCACATATCGGAATTTGTATAGTGTCTAGAAGAGAAGGCCCCCTCCTCAAATCTCACATCCTGCCTCAGGACAACTTTCCTCAATGCAGGAATGTTTATACGACAGGCCTTGTTGGTCTCATTGTAACCCACAAAGATACCATTCTCTGCAGTGGGTTCCAACTTTGTCCTTTTCTACTCAGGGAGATGTGAATATATAAGGCACCCAAAAATATTGATGTGCCCAATCTTCGACTTCTTCCTAGAAAAAGCCACCTTAGGATTCTTACTCCCCAAGACTCTATGCAGGCCCTTATTTTGCAAGTACATTGCAGTGTTACACACCTCAACCCATAAAAAGAAAGGTAGCCTCTAATCATGCAACATAGCTCTTGCTGCACCCACTGTGGCCCTATTCTTCCTCTCTGCCACCCCATTATACTGGGGGTTATAAGGCACTATGTATTCCCTCCTTGGAGGTATACTCGTCCCCATTGTCTAAACTCAACACCTTGATCTTCTTCCTCGTTTGGTTCTCCACAAGGCCTTAAACTCTTGGAACCTCTTGAAGACCTGAACGTTGGTCTTCAGAAAGAAAATTAAGGTCTTCATGGAGTAGCCATCAATGAAGGTCACATAGTACACGTGTTCGCTCAATGATGCATGAGACATAGGACCACACACATCAGAGTGTATCAAGTCTAGGATACCTGCTACCCTGTTGTCACTGCTTGGGAAAGGTGTCTTGGTGTACTTTCCCAAAGCACACCCCCTGCACACATCATGATGCTCAGTGCTAAACTCAAGTAAACTTGTAACCATCTTTTTTAGCATCCTGAATGCTCCATAGTGCAAGTGGGCCATCCTCCTGTGGCATATCTCGCACAGCTCACTATTGTTGATTTGTGCCACTAAGGCTCTAGTAGGATAAAAAATAAACCTGTAAAGTCTACCATTGCAGACTCTAATCACTCTAGTAGACTCCTGGATCCCCTAGGATATATAAACACCTGTCCTCCTCGAAACACCACTACATACCCCCTGTCCTCAATACTGGAGATTGAAATCAAGTTCTTCTTCAGCCTTGGAACATAAAGAACATCTGTCACTTTCATCGGTGGTGATAACTCCTTCTGAAAGGATATTGTCCCCGCTCTTGCTACTTTGACCTTGGAGTTATCTCCAATCACAACCTCCAAGTCAATAGCATCCTTTGTGAGACTCGTGAAGTGCTCTGTCACTCTAGTCATATGGCAAGAAGCTCCGTTGTCTACAAACCAAACACCAGAAGAGGTGACACTAGTGGAAAGACTCACCACTAAAGCAAACTCTGTGTCAAATTTGGAGACAAACTCATCCAACTATGCCGAAGTTGCAATGCCCTTCTTCTTGGGACATTGAACAACATAGTGACCCAACTTCCCACAAGCAAAGCATTTCACTTTTGCTCATGTCCTTCTTGGCCTTCTACTTCCCCTTTTGTTGCTTGGCTCCATTAGAAGACGCCTTCTTGGCCTTAACTACGAGGGCAACACTCTCCTCCTCATCTACCCCACCACATTGACTGCTACTCTTGGCACTCCTCCTGGATGAAATCATCCCACATCCTCCTCCAGTCTGGAAAATGCTCTTTGGCCACAATGCCATATATGAATCCATTCCACTATGGAAAACCATCTAATGTTGTCTTGATCAACTGGTCTTCAAGGATAACCTCTCCCACTGCAACAAACTCATCTCTCACTTGTGTGATCTTGGTGAGGTAGGAGGCCACTGTGTCAATCTTGGTGTTTCTTAACTTCTGACTCAACACCATCTTCCTATTCTCATTGAAGCTCTAGTGAAGTGTGACAAGGGATTCCCACATCTCATAGGCAAACTTCATCCCTGTCACATGAGGGAATAGATGACCTTTAACAAAATCGAGAATGATTCTCCTTACCTTCACATTCCACTTGTTGAAGTCAACCAACTGAGTTGGATCAGTGGGAGGTTGCACTGAACTCTCCACAACGTCTCACACCTCAACTTCCTCAAGCAGTGGCATCATTCTCTCCTTCCAGGGGCCAAAATTATCAACCCCACTCAACCTATCTTCCACCCTCAAACCAGTCGCCATTTGACCACCACAACTAACACAAATTTTCAGATCTGAGTATCAACCACTAGACTCCCTCTCAACCACTGTACTTTGGTTTATGTAGGCAAGTTTTAGTTCAATGTTCACTGCCTTATAGCATAAGGTAGCTTGATGTAGGTTTTCTTCTCAGCTGAAGGTTTCATTTTAGGTTCATAGGCTCTAATACCATGTAGAAATTTCTAGGATCTGTAGCGCTCCTAGTTTCAAGGTTTTTGCATAGAGTTTAATGCCCACAACCCCACAAGTGTTAGCTGATAAATACACATTTTGAAACATTCAGGACTACCCTACTGCATTTAATTTTTTCAGCTGATAAGAAAATAAAAGCACAAGTGTACACAAACTTTTATACATTGATTTTTGGTCTAACTTGGCCCTGGAAAAACCCCACAATGGGGACAACCAATGATAAGGAGATTTTTATTTTTACTCTTTCTTAGGAAATTTACACAACAATAAACACAACAATAAATGACCACATTTATACTTATCTCTCCCATATATTCGAGCCATTGTCTAGCTATTGATAATCTTGAAAACTGTGCCTCTGCCAAACTATATCACTTCAGAAATTTGTGGCATAACCAACATCTATCTCCCTTGAATATCGTGCTTCAGAACAACTACTATCCCTTGAAATTCAGGACAGTCAACCCAGAAATTTCTCTCAAATTTCAATCCACTGACAGGCTAGTCTCCCTTGAATTTTTGTGCTGAATATCTGCTTGATAACTTGGCCTTAGACCCAAATTTCTTGTCACAAACAGTGGGTCTATCAGACTGTATTTATGACAGTCAAAACCTCCTCGAAAACTGCATAGACTCCCTTCTCCAGCCCTTGAAACTCGCGTCTATAATGATGAGAATAGTCTATGGTTTTGTGCTTGTAATCACTGCTTGAGGCTCAAAGTGATACACTTGCTGTAGGTGGACTTCCTTGGCAAAAATATCCTCTTCTGACAAACTCGTGCTCCTCTCTAGCTCTCTTCCTTTAACTTCTCCAAATGCACATGAAAAATATGAGATAGCTTCTACCTTTTTCTCCCTCTTTAGCTCTCATTAGAAAGAAAACCCTAACCCTTTTTGATCAGGGGCTGAGATTAGATCAACCCTCTAGATCAATGGTGGAGATCATTCCTTCACTTTGACCCCCTTTTCATGTGGCCCCCCTTATTAATGATTCCATAGTCACTTTATCACTTTATATTTGTACCTTGTACTTTTTCTCCACATAAAGTTAACTTCAAACATAAAGTGACTTTATTATTAAAAAGTACATAGTACTTAAAAATACTTTATAAAATGACTTCATCATGACTTTACTATAATTCATAAAGACACATGCTAAAAAGGTGTTTTAAAGTATTTTCCTAGGCAAAAAGGTAAATGCACCAGGAAACGCCTCCTTGGTACCTTTTTCTTCAACACTTGGAACACATTTCCTCTCTTGATCCGCTACCACAACTACTACATATGACACAAAATCAATTCCCGCTATATGACAGGGACCCTTCTTCGAAGACATCCTGCTCCTAGAAGCCTCTCGCTCCTAAGCATTTTGCATGGCCATCTTGTACCATGACACAATCTTGGAAGACTACTCTCTCCCATCTGCATGGCCGTCTCATACCATGACTTCCTGAACCTGAAGGTTGTCTTCCTTTGAGCTGCTGACTCCCTCTGAAGATTGACTCCCTTTGACACTGGATCGTAGTCCTTCTCAACTTCTCTCTTATCACAGGGACAGTTCTGGCCCTTACTCGACCCCTCCTAGGTTAGATCTCTTCACAAGACCTTCACACCTAGATCATAATGAATCCTTCATTCTCTTGTGTTGATCAGGACTCAAGATCCTAGCACATTTGAAGAATGAATCTTTCATCCATTTCTCTCTATCTATGTACCAGGCTGCAACTGTCCACAACTCTTCATGTGAATGAATTGCTCCATGTCTCACTAGGCCTGTTGATCTTGGCCTTGATGACCCATACAAACAATCTGCGATACTTAGCCAACTCTCTTGGCATGGGTCTTCAAAAACATTGTTGCTACCTACAACAGTTTCTACAACTCCCTCTCATAGCTATCACCCATGCAAATCTCAGATCCAATTGCCCTTCTTAGAGACCATGCTCTAATACCATGTTAGATTTTTGGGGTACTAAACTCATTGCACACACACACCCGATTTTGTAACAATCTCAAATTAACTTTAACCCAGCTAATTAATTGAAACACATTGATGTGCCTAACCTTTACACAATGGAAACTTTAAAACTAGCAATTAGATCATGCACAGTAACAGATTCCACAAGTTTTTCCCAGTAGACAGTTTTTCATTAAATTCTTCCCAGAATCCACTTGGGCTCCCTTACTGGTATAATGGCCCTCAAAGAAATTACATATACAACAATTTCCCTGGATCTGATCCAACAAATCAAGCCCTAGATCCATCCTCAATCTGGCTGATTTGGTTCTTCTTTGCTGCTTTGTGCTCTTCCCTTGGTCTCGACACAATAGAGTATCTGACTCATAGCACACCTGCAATATTACTTACACAGATTGCTTGCTTACTTGAGAGAATCTCTTTCTCAAAGTCTCATTTAGAGAATCTCTCTCTCAATGTCTCGGGCCCTGCACGTCTTTGTGATCTCTTGACGACAACAAGCCCTCTCAGCCCTCTTTGCCAACAATAAGCCCTCTCGTCCCACTCGGCTCTACAAGACGCCTCTCTCGCTAACCACAAGAATGAATCACCTACTCTTGTACTTGTACTTTTCCAAAGGGTGCAATACCATGGGTTATCATAATACTGTGGGTCATCAAAATACCATGGATCTATGGGCACAAAGCCCCATCACTTAGCCCAGTTGCCCCACATGTGAGAATACTCTCGATACTACCCAAAACATCAACAATCATATTTTGAAACAATGGCAAATCCACATGGGTCCTAATTGTCTTTGTTCAAGATGAAAGCTCCCCACCACGTGTTAGAAATATTAATCTTAGGCTTTATATAAAAGAACGTATAATGCCAAAATAAAATAATTTTTTTTACTTGTTTCTAAAATTCAACAAAAAATTCTCCAAGAACTCAAATGTGCTTATAAAGGGCCTTTGACAAGGGCATTGAAAGATATGTTTGGACACTGTTAAAAATTTTCAAACCACGATGTCAAATGCATGAACTTTGAAGCAAGGTGTATGTTTGTCATCGTCGTCAGTGTAATATCCACATCTTACTAAAAGGCTCCTCACTGATGATAATTATGCGGAAATTGCACTGCATAAACAATTACAAGTTTTACATGCTTGCAATTATTACCATGGTTAAACTTTCAGGGACATGGTTTTCATTAGCATCCCAGAAGAGTGATGCCCATAGGGATGAATTGTTTAACTTTTTAAACCCACAGATCTGAGCTTTACAACATTGTTTTACCAAATACTAGTCATGGGGATTGAGAAATTAAATCCAACATGGCTGTGATTTCCCTACAACAAATCCACTTCATTAAACAATATATCAACTTAATAGTGTCGTTTGAAAGGGGTTGCAATTTGCTTTCCCAAGCAACTTAGATTCTTCATTATTAATTCACTGGAAGAGATCACTCAATTATGGGAATAATTTGTCCATTTAAATCATTGTTAGAAATTTCAGGAGGAGAACTGTGTAATGGATTTATAATCTGGTCCTTGATAATGGATGGAGTAACCATCTGAAAAGTTGGATGGATTATAAATCCATTACATAGTTCTTCTCATGAAATTTCTAATAATATGAATAAATGTGGAATCTCTCATTTAAATCGTTTTCTTCCTCAATGTTTACAGTGCTAAAGGGCATCGATTTACTCATGCCATTTTTTTTAAAGGATAAAATGGTTGACGAGGAACTAGCAACCTCCTCAGATATATGTAACAACTTGCAAGCTACATATATCAAAAACTAGTTTAGCTTAGGACCGAGACGTCTAGAAACCACTGGACACTGGAGCCAGCTCCCAGATTCCAATGGAACACCTATTCTTCTAGCCTTACTATAATGGGCCATGGTGCTCCTTGACATTTACCGATGTCATTTTACTCATCTATACATGCAACAGGGAAAGACTGCCCAAAATTGATTTACTCACTACATATGCAAATGCTAAAACCTGGCCCAATATGTACATCATATTTTAGCCATATAAATAACTTTACTTCCAATTCAAATACCATGCAAATGAGTTGCCCAATCTCGGAGTTGAGTTGCCTTATAAATCAATATACCACAATTGAAAATGCGATACTAATGGACTTTCCAGTATGGGCATCGAGAGGTGCCCATATAAGTCAATATGCCACAATCCAAATGCAAGGAAGAAACACTGGACTAAGTTAGCAACAATTTTTCCATACTCATCAGATTATTTACACTTCAACTTGCTTCAATACAAATGCAATGCACGAAGTCTATCAAAGCTGAGTAGCAGGGATCAAATTTGAAGGTAGGGTTATATTTCAAATAGAATATATATATATATATATATATATATATATATATATATATAGATATATATATGTTAACCTTCTATGTTGACAAGTTAAAATAAATTGTTTTCTTGATAAGTAAGAGAAGAACCTTCTATTAAGCTAGCCAAAATTACATAATGTACAAGAAACCGCACCCGCTCTGAGAGAGTGTCCCAGCCAGCAGGGCCGACAGAAACCCAAAGAAGCCCAAAGAAGCCCTGGAAACCATGGACCGAGGCCCACACAAAGCCTACAAGTATCCCATCGAGGGTCCACATTGGGACCCACAACAGACCACTCTACAACCAACAAACGGAATGGACGACAGCTATAGGTTAAAAACACTAAACAATTTCGGGTCTGAAACTCTCGAGCAACATGCACGAACCAAATCCCGTTGTTGAGTACTCAATCCCGATCCAATGACCATCATGGATATTGGGCGGACAAGAAGCACGGGGGTTAACTGTCCGATGAGGGCAATTTTCTCTCACCTCTTTTCGCAACGTGTCACACAATGAGTGGAATGGGAGGCACAAAAGAAAAAACCAGATACCATTCTTATCCCGCCTGATATGCCATTTGTGGTTTTGCATCCGCAGTTTCGAAGAAAAAATAGAGCGCTTTGTCGCCAAGCGATGACCGTCAGAGAAAATGAAAGCCCCTTCCTGGGGCCTATTGCCCCCCGGGTTTGATCTCTTCTTCATTTAGGTAGGGCCGGCGCCTATATCGAGATGAATATTTGGTTCATTTCGACCAGTGATTCCAGTCATGAATGAGATAGATTATATATGTCATTATGGTATCGAATCCAATCATTCATTATATATGTCATTATGCATGAATGAATGAGATATGTAATTACGCTTTAGCAGATCATGCATATCTTATATATGTCATTATGCTATTTTGAGAGATCGAATCATTAGTTCAAGTTTCGGCAAAGCGCCTGAACTCTAAGAACTTTGAGAGAAGCGCTCCTCGGCGAGACAACACTCCGTTCTGACTGCTTCGACGGATAATCCAGGCAAGTCCAGGGAGGTCCGGCCCCAGGGAAGTCTTTGAATAGCCCCGGGGAGTCGGCCCTTCTAATTAACGAATGAAGACCTTCACTGTATAAAATCCGCCTTATACGAAAGTAGTAAACTAACACCTTAAATGAGTGGGATAAAGTAGTGGTAGAATAGTGTTATGGAGTTATGTCTTCTCCTTATGCACTTAGATACCTGGCTAATGACCGAAATGCTGGCCCATACGTGAAGAAATGCTTCGTCTAATATGGGGCTTGGTAAGTCCTTGCAGGAGCTATCTGTCTCACTATGCGGTAACCTCGCTAATGTTGGCTACCGTATCGACATATCTCATTTGGTAACTAGGGATAGCATAAAGAGAAGACATAACTCCATAACACTATGGAACTGCTCTTTTTAGCCGGCGTTAGGACATTCCCACGAACATTTCTGAGCCTTCTGCCTGGATTCTTCGTCAAATACCCGCTGTGCCACATGCAAACAGGCAACCAGATCTGTGGTGCTGCCTGATTCGTTACCTTCATCATTCAACCGAAAGTGATCAAAGTTTTGGAGAGCAGCCAAAATAAAAAATGTAGACGATTTAGGTGACCCCATCCTCTCGCCTGTCTCCTGAATCCCTTCGACCAGTTCTGTTCACCCATAGTTCCATATCTTTGGTTGCTAGATGGAAACAATCCTCTCGCAGTTTTCCAGTAAGTAATGACTCCCAAGCATGCCACGAATCCCTGTCCCTATTGGTTACTCCTTCGTTGGCCAACCGATCTGCTAACATATTTGCTTTCCTTTTCACATGAACAAATCTTATCTTTTTAAGGGTTTGCAGGTGAAAGTGTATACGGTAAAAAACCCGCAATAGCTTCCAATGCTTCGACACTTTATCTGGTGAAGTTCCATTGTGTATTTTCTTGGCTGCTCTAATGATCAATTCTGAATTTGCTTTAATGATAGCATTTTGTAAATTTGTCTCCACTAGGGTTTCCAAGCATTGCTCTAATGCTAGGAGCTCAGCCATGTTATTGGTACCCTTCCCCAAGTGGCCATGGAAGATGTATTTTGTTTGCCCCTGATGATCTCTTATGGCACCCCCAAAGCCAGCTACCCCTAGATTTCCCTTAGAAGCTCCATCAATGTTTACCTTGAAGAAACCCTGTGGAGGGGGTATCCAACTACTGGCCCCTGTGTTTATTGTTCTCACTCCCTTTATTAATCCTTGAGGACTGATGGACTGGAGTCCCAAATTAAGTATAATATTCTCCTCTTGAGGCAGAGGAGGATCCTTAGGAAGTGACTTCAATAGGCTTTTTACTATGTCTTTAAGTTGTTTTAGAATTTGATCGATTGTGTGCTAGGGCTCGCTAGCTTTATCTTTGAATATCCTCCTATTGCGCTCTTTTCAAACATTCCAAATGACAAAGCCTGGTACCAACATCCAAGCTTTGTTAATGATCTCATTCCCTGAGAAGTTCTTTCTCCAGTGTTTCAAAGTGTTGGAGATGCTGAGACTGTCCCTATCGGTTTGTTTGAAGATTGAGGCCACCCAGTTCCACACCTTAGCAGAAAAAGGGCAGAGGTTGAGAAGGTGTTCAATCTTTTCCTCATGTGAGCCACAAAGGTGACATTTGGAAGGGCCACTGAAGCCTTTCTTTAGGAGGTTTTCCCAAGTTAGGATCTTTCTTTCATGCACTAGCTAGATAAATAACTTTATTTTCATTCAGTGAGGAGTTTGCCAAAGCTTCTTCCAAACTTGATCAGTGTTCACAATGTTAAATCCTGTGACTCCCTGTTTTTCCTCTTTGAGGTTAAAGTTACCTTCATTATTCTTCCCCCATCTTAATTGGTCAGGTGAGGAGGAAACCAGAATCCGTCTATGCTCTATGTTCTGGATAAGAGCATCTGCCTTGGCCTTCAAAGGACTCTCATCACCATAACTTATATCCTTCCATTTCCTCCATTTTTCATTATTCCTCCCTTGGTCCCAGAAATATTTTACCATTAATAGACCTTTGATATCTGTGTCTCTCTTGAGAGCTACCAGGTCATTCCTGTACAGGATGGGTTCCTGTTGCCAGTTGTCCTCCCAAAATCGAGCACGGTCCTCTGCTTGGATTTCCCAAAAACAGTGTTGCTGAACAATGCTTTTATTCTCCCACGCAAGGTTCCAAATGTGTGAGCCCCTGATTTGTCCTGAGATTCTAATATGATCCTTCTCTTGCCAATGCTTGGCATACTTTTGTTTCCAAAGCTTGGCCCAGGGGGCATTCGGCTCCTTGATCCATCTCCACCAAAGCTTAGCTCCCGAAACTTTACTGAGAGTCTTCGGATCATGCAGCCCCAAGCCACCATGGCTTTTGGGTTTGCAGAGCTTGTCCCCGGCAACTAAAGCCCACGTCTTTTTCTCTTCCCCTCTGCCCCACAGAAAGTCTCTTTGTATGCTCCTTATCTGTTGCTTAATACCTTGAGGAGCAGGGAGAGCTGCAAACATGAAAATGGGAATGGCTTGCAGTACTGCTTATGTGAGCACAAGCAGCCCTGCTAAGTTTAAAGATCTGCATGTCCACTTTCTGATCTTGTCCTGAAGTTTATTTAAAATTTGTTCCCATATTTTCTTGCTTAGAGGTTTGTCAGTAAGAGGAATGCCAAGATATTTGGATGGTAACTGTTCCCTTTGAAAACCAAGAATCCTGTTAATATTTCTCTGTATAGCAATATTAGTATTACAGAAAAAAACTTTGGACTTGTTGAGGCTTACCTCCGTACCTGCTGCCATAGCAAAGTTGTTTAGGATATTTTTGATTGCTCTTGCTTCCCTAACTGTGGGTATGCCTTGCAACATTGTATCATCCACAAATTGTTGATGAGTGTTAGCCTCTCCATTGAGGTGAGCTTGATACCTTGAATTCGACCTTCCACATTAGCCATTTTGATTTCCCTACCTAGCCCTTCCATCATGAGGACGAACAGGAAAGGTGAGAGCGGATCTCCTTGTCTGAGCCCTCTGGAAGGTGTAAAGGTACTTGAAGGAGCTCCATTAAGCAGAATGGGAAATATGGTCGTGGTAACTAGTGCCTTAACCCATCTTATCTAGTTTTGGTCAAAGCCATAGGCTTTTAGAATAACTCTGATATAAGACCAACTATGTTTGTCATAGGCTTTCGCAAGGTCCAACTGAATGATCATTTCTACTTGATTGTTGCATTTGAGAGTGTGTACCACCTCATGTGCTTGGATGATGTTGTTGAGAATTTGTCTTCCTTCCACATAACATGTTTGCTCTTCCGAGATGAAGGAAGGTAGCAGGGGCTTGACTCTATTGGCTATCACTTTGGAGATGATTTTATACACCACTTTACATAAGGCTATGGGTCGAAATCCATCTGAAGTCATAGCATTTTCCTTTTTGGGGATTAAAGCTATGAAGGAAGCGTTCAGTGGTTTCAGAACCTTTTTGGATTTTCTCGAGTCTTCCACAACCTCAAGGATGTCCTGTTTGACTGTTTCCCAGAAGGCTTTGAAGAAGTCTACATTGAATCCACCCAGGCCTGGTGCTTTTCCACTTTGCATTTCCTTAATCACCTCACTGATCTCCTCTTCCGAGACTGGCCTGTTGAGATTGTGGTTGTCCTCTCTGGTAACCAACTTAGGAATAACTGAGTGAACTGATCAATGAACCTAGATCTATCCTCCATTGGCTACTTTGCAATATTGAATAAGTGTTGTACTAGACTTGATTCCATGTCTTTGTGAGAGATAAGCTCAATACCCTGAGAATATTTAATCTTTGTGATTCTATTGTGTGCTCTGTGGGCCATAGTGGATTTGTGGAAAAACTTTGTATTTCTTTCTCCTTCTTTGATCCATTGAATCCTAGATTTCTGTCTCCAGAGAATTTCCTCTTGTAAGCATCGATCTTCCCGTTCTTCCTGCAAAGAGTTAGTTAGTTTTTGCCTATCTTCATTGAAGCCCTCTGTGATATTGATCTGATTGATTTCCTGGAGTTTCTGCTCAGTTTCTATTCTGGCTTTGAGGATATTGCCAAATTCCTTTTTGTTGCAAGCTTTAACTTTGGATTTGATATGTTTCAGTCTCTGCGGGAGCATGAACATTTTAGTACCCTGAATATTCAACTCCTCTTTCCACCATTTATCAATGTTACTGGTGAATTTGGGGCGTGCAAGCCAGGCATTTTCAAATCTGAAGGGCCTGTTTCTCTGAGTGCCCATAAAGGTAGCTTCTAGCTGAACTGCCAGTGATTCGAGCCTCCAAAGGGCAGAATGGAAGCCACTTGGGAAGCCCTTCCCCTTTATTGTTCCAAGTGAAGGTTCCATTAATTATCTCAGTGTCCACTAGTTCCATGTTCATAATGAAATCTTGGAAGGCTTCAGAGTCTCTGCCTAGCTGTCTAGTGCATCCTTTTTTTTCGAAAGAGATTTTATCATGTTGAAATTACCTGCCACTATCCAAGGCATATTGGGATGTCTTGCCCTTAGACCTTCTAGGGAGGTGAGAAGCTTGAGTTTATCTGCTTGCTTTTGAGGTCCATAAACATTTGTTATCATGTATGTCTCCTTATCATCGACAGGATTACACACCAAAGATAGATAGTTCTTGGATGCTTCAGCATCCAGGATTCCAAATTTCTGTGGATCCCACAGCGTGAGAATCCCACCTGCTGAGTTATTTGCCTTAAACCTCTAAATACTCATACTTGATTAACCATCTGTTATGAATTTCTCTTATTTTTTCCATTGAACATTTAGTCTCCTGAATAAAGACCATGTCTGGTTTTTCTTCTTGTATTTTGTTACTTAGATTCCTTTGTTTCCTTCTACTACTTATACCTCTAATATTCCAGGTTGTGAGCTTCATTAAGAAAGGTTAGTAAAGGAATCGCTGGTAAGATCTTTCATCTTACCTGAGTTAATCAATATTTTTCCATATTCGTTTAGCAGTTCATTCTGTCTTTTCCTTCCTGAGTTCTTTGGAGATTGTGCCTGTGAGTTCTCCATCTTTTTTATCCCACTTGGCTCCCGGCTTTCGTAGTTTCTTTTGACACCCGTTCCCTTCGATTGTGCCCTCCATAGAAAGCGCTGTTGAACTCAATCATAATCTTCTTTTGGCAAGGAGTCCACTCCTTTGTTCTTTCCTTGTTCTAGAAATATTTCTAGATGTAGATTTTCCTTGTCTAGAATCTCCTGTAGTTCATGGTCCTCCATTCCTGTCTCACTTGGAGTCATCTCATGATCCTTATTGATCTCCATGCAGCTTGGTATATCCTCCTTCTGCTGGTTGTTTACTGTGATATCCTCCATTTCAGCTTCCGTATCCTGCTCCTTAAATACATTTTCCCTGTCCTGGACTGTCTCCACGTTCTCCTCTACTTCCTCTAGGATTTTGAAGCTATTGTGTCTTGTGTATCTATCTTCACTGATCTTCTTGTGTGGCCTTTTACCCCCTTTCCCTTTGCCCCCAACCTTGGTGAAACCTTCGTGATCTCTATCCAAAGAGGTTTTTCCATTGCCTTCCATATTGTTTGTTGGGCAGTCTCTGAATAGATGACCGTGATCATGCCATTTGCGGCACCTGAATGGTATTTGCTCATAGTCCAACGTTTGCACCCATTCTTCATCATATACCTCTAAAACTATTGCTTCCGGAAGGGTTCTAGATAGATCCATTTCCACACATATTCGGGCGAAGGAGGTATATTTACCTTTAAGGGTTGCCTCTGATATCTTCAGAAAATGCCCCAGCTTGTTGGCTATGGTTTTCAAAGAATCTGGTTGCCAGTAATCCAGAGGTAATGAGTATAGTCTAATCCAAACTGGTACGGATGTAAATGTCTTACGTTCCGGGACAAAGTTCATCATCCATGGCTGCATGTAGAGTCCTGCCGCAAAAGTAAGGCCCTCCTTCGAACACTCTGTCTTTGTCCTTTAGGCTCGCGAACACCACCGTGAAGAAGCCCTTAGAACCCAGATGTAAAAGTATTTCTCCCTGTGGCTTCCAATGGCTCCTAATCCAGATATGTAATGCCCTCTCTGTTGGCCATAACCCCATGAACTTGCAAATGACCGCATGTTCTTTCATATGGTCCCTATGCACTTGAATCGTTGGATCACTTAGTATGACCCAGGGAATGATGCTCGATTTGGGTTTACAAACTCCCGTAGTTCTCGTGGAGGGCGTTTTTTTGCTGCCGCCTTCCTTCTCCTTTTCTTTACTTGTTTCCTATTGATTTTCTTCCTGATCCTGGAATTCGTTTCTTCCCACTGTCTCCTTGCCTCTTGCTTCTGAAATCTTCTCCGACTGTTTTTTGAAGTGCTTCCCCCCTTCTTCCTTGCCTCCTTCTGTGACTGCCTGACTGTAGGAGGGAGTGACACTTCCCCCTACGTGTCCCGCCATAGAACCCTAATGCAAAACCTTAGCGCTAACTTCAATCCTCGCTCAATTTGTAGACTTTTCACAACCGCCCCCTACAAAGTTATAATTTTACTATTTCAAGAACAATCAAGTTAAAATAAATTGTTATTTTTAAATAAAGTTCAAATTATTTTATAACTTAATAATTGTAAATTTTTTAATAATATCATTATCAAAACACAAATTTTTAATTATGAAATTAAATTTAAATAATTAGAAACTATTTCAATTAATTTTAATCAAATGAATATAAAGTTAATAAGTTTATATATAGATATAAATAATCAAATGAATAAAATATTGAACATTACAAATTAAATAAAACATTATGATATTTTAATTTCACTTGAAATAAGTTATTGTGTCTTTATGTTTGTCCATGTTTCATAAACTATGTTCCAATTTATTTCATGTGTTGATAAACATAAAAACATAAGTATTTGATATTTCTATACAAAGCTTAGATCTATCATCATTTTATTTTATAGCTTTTTTTTTTTATAGGATTTCACTAATTTATTAATGGTTAAAAATAGAAATTATTAATAACTGAAAGGTATATAAATAAGGAAATTATTAATCATTAAAAGTATGTTTATATAAACAATAGTAAAATTATATTTAACATTATAAAAAACTATAAATTATCAAAAAACAAGCATTAGAATTGAAGGTTGAAGCTGATGTGTTTGAAAATTGAAGGTTGAAGGTGATGGGTTTGAAAATTGAAGGTTGAAGGTGATATGTTTGTGTGTATTATAAGTATTAGAAAACTGAAGGTGATGTGTTTATGTATGTGTATTATAAGGAGGTAATTAATCACACTCTTGCTAATTAAAATTATCTTTTTATATTGACTAATGCTTAAGAAGAAAATGAACATTGCAAAGATAAGAACTAATTCTTATGAGCTTCGAAGTGAAACCGGTTGTTGGTCTGTTCCCAAAACACCTTGGGACCAAAAAATCTGCCCCTTTTGTGATACCAAGAGAGTTGAAGATAAAAAGCACTTTCTTTTGGATTGCACAACCCTTACATTCATTCTTTTTTCAAAACATTTTGCCACACTACCAACCTTCTTGACTTGTTAATTCAACAAAACTACACTGGCCTCTAAATGTTTCTCTCCCATCTTTTTGGTCATAGAAATAAAATATCAAAAAATCTCAGTTAATCGCTTATTTTCTTAAGATTTGATAGACCATATTAGTCTGAATAGACGTTAACCACATCATAAAAATACTATTGAAAAATTATAAATCTAAGTAACTATATACAAATTTTATTATTTATACTTAATAGATACCATTCATAATTTTAAATGATTGTTTATTTAATTAAGTTTGGCCATTAAATTTCCATTTTTTTTCAAATTTAAAAAGATATAAAATATATACTCATACCATTTATCATTTATTTAAAACATTAATAATTATAATAATTTATAATTTATACATATAAATATATATATATATATATATATATATATTTTCTCACAATCCTTTCTAAATTATAAGAATATATTATAAAAACTCCACATTTAATCCATTAACTATAAGTGTCAATAGTCTGATAAAGCTGGAAAAATATTAAACAACACTTATTTGTGAATTAAAAGCTATGAACATGGTAAGTTTCATTGTAATTGATAAAATGTTCCATTCCCAAGGGATCTTTTAGGGGTAGTCATGGAAGCTGGAAAAATATTAAACAACACTTATTTGTGAATTAAAAGCTATGAACATGGTAAGTTTCATTGTAATTGATAAAATGTTCCATTCCCAAGGGATCTTTTAGGGGTAGTCATGGTCACTCGAGAACCTTTTAACATATCACAGAAGGGTAGAAAATGGTTTTCCATGCAAATGAAGGTTAATATTAAAAATTGCTTGTAAATATTGGAATGGAAAATATATTATCTTTTTCATTTCAATTAAGGAAGTTTTATAAAATGTTATACTCGTAATTATTTTTATGAATAAATTTTAAATTGTAAATTATTTTTTCATTGTTTTTAAGATTCTTCTAAAATCGAGAACTTTTTAACTTTTAACACATCACATAAGGGTAGAAAATGGTTTTATATGTAAATGAAGATTAAAATTAAAAATTATTTGTAAATATTGAAAAGGAAAATATATTATCTTTTTTCATTTCAAGGTAAAGAAGTTTTATAAAATGTTAAACTTGTAATTATTTTTATGAATAAATTTTTAATTGTAAATTATTTTTCTATTACAATAAAAAGGAATGTTCAACTTTTTTTTTATTGTTTTTAAGAGTCTTCTAAAATTATTAATTATTTTTCCTTTACAATAAAATGAGATATTCAATTTTTTCTGCAATAAAAAAAGAATGTTTAAACTTTTTGTCTCTGTACCATGCAAGTTCAAGAAAATACATTTTATAATTTTTATCTAACACAATCTCAAAATTATGGAGCTCATGTATGCATGTCTTACTTATTTGTTGAATATATAGTTTAATAATTGGCATTGATGAATTGTATTCTTGTTTGAGGAGTGATTGAAAATTGAA
Organism: Pinus taeda; assembly: GCA_000404065.3. Classification (NCBI taxonomy): domain Eukaryota; kingdom Viridiplantae; phylum Streptophyta; class Pinopsida; order Pinales; family Pinaceae; genus Pinus; species Pinus taeda. The sequence goes on from APFE030990301.1 coordinate 21,668, forward strand.
TCAACCTTATGGGCTATTCTTTTGCTACTTGGATTTACCATCTTTTGTGGCTACATAGTCTTCTGCTCCACTAAAAGATAATATTGGAATCTAGATATGACTTGATTTAATTCATTTTGATTTCATGCATGTGACTTTTGCTTATAAATTATGTTATGGAATTATGAGTTTGACAAATTTTGTAAATTATGTTATGTGCAGGTTGTTTTGTATAGATGTGAAATGTAAAGTTAGGTCGACATATTGAAAGATTTTTATTATATTACATTAAATTTAAAAGGTAAATAAACTATAATCCTTAAGAAGCATGTTTAGATTTATTGGAACATTAGTAGTCAATGTATGGTAAACCCTAGAGACAAGACCTCAATTATTAGTTATGATCCCGTCATATATTTCATTAGGAATTTGAACTTTGATTGTAATTTTACATTGGATTTTGATTTATTGATGGTTCCATATGATTTGGGAGTTATTTTTTTTTATTGTTTTTTAGTAAATCCCTTCATTACACATAAACTTACACAACATCTCAGTAAATTTGATGCTTTGATCTTGTGGTATTTAATGCCCATAGAAAGCTTATTTGTATCTTATCCATTAACTTATCCTATTTAGTATCAAGCATCAAAGCATTCAAACATAGATTGTCTCTAAGACTTATCTTACATTGTTTGCTAATATTCCAAGAAATTCAGACCTCCTCCTTAAGGATTATAACTTATTTACCTTTAAATTGAATGTAATATGATAAAAATATTTCAATATGTTGACCTAGCTGTACAAAACAATCCGCACACAACATAATTTACAAAAATTGTCAAACTCATAATTACATAACATAATTTATAAAGAAAAATCACATGCATGAAATCAAAATGAATTAAATCAAGTTGTATCTAGATTCCAATATCATCTTTTACATTGCAAAAGAACACTGTAACACATAAGATGATCGCTGGTAAATCCAAGTAGAAAAAGAATAGACCATAAAGGTTGATTCAATTTTCAATCACTCAAACAAGAATATAATTCACCCATTCCCAATTCATCAATTCCCATTATTAAACTATAACTTCAACAAATAAGACATGTATATATGAGCTCATTAAATTTAGGATTATGTTAGACAAAACTTATAATAATTATATTCTTGAATTGTCATGGTAGAGAGAAATAAGTTGAACGTTCTTTTTTTATTGTAGAAAAGTTTGAATATCTCATTTTATTGTAAAATAAAAATGATTAAGAATTTTAAAAAGCTCATAGAAATAATGAAAAAAAAGGTTCAACTTTACTTTTTATTATTAAAATATTTATATTTTTTAAATTGTGGAAAAATATTAACATTACTTTTTATTGTAATGGAAAAATAATTCATAATTTAAAAATTAATAAAAATAAGTATAACTTCAAGTATCACTAGCACAATCGGTTGAGGATGGGCCTCATTAGCAAGGCGACCAAGGATCAAACCTCACAGGGGGTAGTTGTGCTCTACACTCGGGGGAGGAGACATGCTAAAAAACCCAGTTAGCTTAGGGTTGGTGTGGCCTAGGTTGGCTGCAATCCCCGAGTGACTTTGATAGATTAGATGCCCCTGGGTTGCGACTCTTCAAGCCACGGGTCAAGCCTGGAGGATCACAAACAACTTGACAAAAAAAATGACAAGTATAACATTTTATAGAACTTTCTTTACCCTTCAAATGAAAAAATATAACATAATCTCCATTTCAATATTGACAAGTAATTTTAAATATAAAATCCGTTTGCATAGAAAATATTTTTCTAACCTTCTATGACAAGTTAAAAAGCTCTTGATTGGCAATGGCAACTTCAATTTTGATCTATGTTAATTATTGATTTGTTCATCCCTTTCAACTTATCCACAATAAGAGGGAAACAAGATTCCAATCTAGGCAATGATTTGCCTAACCAAATAGTTTTACACATGCATGAATGTAATGAATGATTGACACAGAGTTGGGCAACAATTTGCCGATCCAAATTGTTTTACCAATTCATGAATGCAATGGAAATATTAACACAGAGTTGGGTACGATTTTCCCATCCAAATCATTCTATCTACTCGAGTACAATGGAAAGATTAACACAAACCTGCGCAACAACCTACCCATCCAAATTGTTCTGCCCACCCATGAATGAAATGGAGAGGGTATGGTACATATGGGCAACAATTTACCCATTCAAATCATTGTGCGCAAACATAATTACCTTGCAAAAGGGAATGCCAAGACCAACTTTGATTTACCCCTCCTATTCAATTTGTTCACATATATAATTCAATAAATAGAGAAGCTAAATCTTGAGCATGAATTTTCCATCCCCGTTGATTTACTAAAGCATAACTTCAAAGAAGAAAGTTCCTAACTTTGGAAAAATATTTTCTCATACAAATTAATCTATTCAAGCATAAATAGAATGCCAACAAAATTGCCAAATCTAGGCATTGACATGTTTATACAAGATAATTTCCTATGCATATCTATAATGCAAGTAGGATGTCAATTTTGGGCATAAAATAGGGCTCATTCTCCATGCAACATTCACAATCATTAAGTGGAAATTTGAAACAAATATCAGACATGGCTACAACATTAAAACGAGTTTGTGATTCACAATGTGATTCCCATAAGCATCTAATTTAAAGCAATCGAAAGCATAAAAGCAAAAATGGCTTTTCCTAATGAGAAATTACCAAATTCCCATTAAATTACTAGAAATCACAACTCTTTGCAAACCAAGACATATACACAATTTTTCTTTCTTGTTTTTAGCTTCACATACCTTGCAACCATATGCTATTATATTCTTTTTGCAATCTTTCAACATCATTATTTGGTATTAATTTCACTATAGAAGGGAGCTTTCTACATAATTTATGGAAAAGTTAAGATACCACACTATTTTTCTACTAGTATTATCCTCGACAAATTTCAATTTCCCAAGAAGTTTAAATCAAAGGTCAATACACAACTAACATCAAAGTGAGCATCAATATATCATTTTCAAAAATGGAATTTCATCGAGAAACCATAAGCTTACATCATGAATACTAGTCAAAAGACAACGATTTCATAATTACTTAAGGATTTATTTGAAAACAAAACTATACCTTTTTGAGTTTGAATTCTAGTTGTTGAGTTTTTATTGTTTAATTCATTAGGTTTGCCAACTCAAATTTGGCCAACCTATTTCCACCTTACATACTCTGGGAAAAGTTATTTTCTTAGGACTGTTGAGCTATGTGGGACACACCAAGGGAAAAAGATGACAAGTAATATAGCAGGAGTCTGGAGATATGCCAATGAAAATAACATTTATGGAGATATATAGTGGCGATGAGGTCATTCACTGGTCTTTGTAGGCAAGCTCAACCCTAGTACCAAGTAGCTCAAACAATAATGTGGAGTATGTTAACTCTTAGATAGCAATGGTTTGGTCTTGACTTCAAATTATATTCACTGATCCAAGCTTAGAGCTCAAGTGAAAATCTTGAAGCATTCAAATACATTTTAGATGAGGTCTCTACACCAATGGAATGCCTTGAAATTTAGAGGAGAAATGAGCCTTGTTGCCTAGTGCTATGTAAAATTATGCTTTTTTTTAATTAATTTCCAAAACAATGCATTATCACCCACTAGGTGTCAGATTGATAAATTAGTAATTTTTCTTGTATTTAATTAAAAAATTATTATTCACCCCTACTTGAATGTTACCCTGTGGATTTTTCTCTATTTTTAGTTTCACTTAAAAGTTGATTTCTCAAATTCACTAAAATATCAATATTTTTAAGTTCCACTTGAAGTGGGTATATTTTAGATTCAACTAATGTAGTCACATGTTCATATAATTTTACCTAGATTAGGTTGGGTTACAGTGAACGTATGAGCCTCTCGAGGGAATAAAGACTCCTTGTATTCACTACACACCACATGAACATAACTATGAGACATATCTCATCCCATAACATGAATACTCATGGCGTGTATGTTACCTCTACCCATGGAAAGATGTGTCTCCTCTATCCAATTCTTTGGATAATTCATATCCTATATGAGTCTACGTGTCTCTCATCGAGACCAAGTAGGCATCTTATCTTTACCACTCCCATTAAAAACATAAGTTACAACCCCTTAGTGTGTTCCACAGGTAAAGATTGGTTCCATATCTTGCACATCTCATTAATATGTGTCAAGTAGCATTGTTCAATACACTGACAATACTCACAAGCAAGTGGAACATTAAAAATGGCTATCCATGATACGGACCACATAATTTGGCTTCCATCTTGGCATCCATTTACATACACAAGTATCATCATATCATGTGATTTACTACTTGCATGAGTCATAGTTAGCACAACCTTATATTATTGCATATCATAATTGTGCAATTCAGGTCAAGCATACAATTGAGTAAAGGCTTATAACATTTCATGCCATACATCACGCATTTCAGATTAAGTAATGGATTTTAGCAAAGGCTCATATAGCCTTAGGCCTCCTTCCTAAGCCTTATATCATTAACAACTCCCTTATCAAAGTCCCTCATGTTCCTACATATCTTGTCATAGCCCAACATATATTGTGTTAGAGTAAAGTGGATTCTTTAGGGCTCAACACTAAGTCAGCATTTCAACAACAACTAGCTCACAAAGAGAACATGTCAAAAGGTGGGTTTTGAACTTACATGGGGAGGAAACAACTTTTCCCCTTAACCATTCAAGATACACCTAATTGACATTCAAGCCTCACAACATATCAATATATAACAACATTGTTTACCAACACAACTCATGAGTTCAATAAATCAATAGTTACAAGTCAAGGCTTATACATAAATCTTGTCCCTACATCATTACATGTCTATATATCTACAATCACAATCACATGGCATATCAACCATCATCAAAAGAGAAGATGAGTTTTCTCAACTACCTAGAGTCAACCTGCAAATCAAATGCATAATTGAACGTAGGAAAATGAGGTTGCGAAACTTCATCACAAAGTTACTATGCAAACAAAAATAGAAACTTGAGGTGCATATGATTTGTGTCTTCTTCGGTAGCTAAACTAGGACTCTAAAGGTCCCACTAAAGCTTCACCCAATGCATCGTAATGAATAGTAGTTAAAGTTTAGATTATCTAACATATGAAGGACATAGAGTTGAAACCCATATATGGTAATCATTATATTTGATAATGAATGAATGACATGATTATACAATGAACCTTGTGCTGATATAGTATTGAATAGTGAATGGTTTTTTCCCCAATTTAATAATAATAATAACTGCAATTTCATAAATAAAAACAAAATTGCATTCCTCGCATGTTGATGACCATGTCTTAAGTCCTTCATCAAGACCCTCTGTATCAACAACACAATAAACAAATTGGAACTACACGCCCCACCCATTTAGTACAAAATTATTTGCACACATCTCTAAAGCATAAACATTTCCAACAATATATTATTGTACACGCACCAATAAATCTCATATCAACCTCAAGAAAGCCTCATTAGTGTTAAAACTAGCCATCTAGATCTTGTGCTTATGTGAGATCACATAATCCTAACAAAAAAGGCATCAACTATTCACATATATGAACTCAAATTTTACCATAGAAACCACAAAAAGAACATAAACCATCCCCTTTAAACAAATATTAGAGAATATGTGTATTCATAATTAGAGGATTTACCATCTTCATTTTAAATATACATTGACCAACTTCTAGCAAAAACCTAGCCCTGAACAACCCATTTTCTAGACCATTCCTTTCCCCTTATACATGATGAAAAGAGATTCGATTAAAAGCAACTACAATGTTTTTAATTTCCTAAAAATGGGCTTCAATGAGATTTTTCTAAGGAATATCTTACTTGCATCCAATTGATTTCCACTAATGAATTAGCCACACTGGTGTGTATTCTGCTTCAGCTGAAGAAGTGGCCATTGTATCTTGTTTCTTGTAACTCCATGATACTGCAGTTGACCCCATGTTCTTTAAATAACCAGAGGTTGATGCTCGATCATCAATACTGCTAGCAAAGTCAGCATCTGAAAATCCGCCAAGTACAATTTTTTTAGTCTGTTTGTAAAGAAGACCAAAATCTTTTGTTCCTTGGATATGTTGTAGAACCCTTTTGGCTGCATTCTAGTGGTTCCTACATAAAGCGTGAAAGAATACTAACTGCATAAGATAGATTTGTTCGAGTTGTTGTCAGATAAATAAGGCTGCCAATAAACTGTCTATAAGTAGCGCTATCCACCTTCCCCTGCCCCTCCCCCCCCCTTCCCCCTTTCAAATTTTGAAAGTTTCAAGTTTTGTTCTGTCGGGGTAAGAATGGGCTTGTAATCCTACATTCCAAATCACTGAAGAACTTTTGCTGCATACTTACTCTGAGAAATGAAAATATGATGTGGACATTGGAATATTTCAACTCCAAGATAGTAGTGAAGTAGTCCCAAATCTGTCATCTTAAATCTTGCATGTAACTCCTTTCTCACCTTTATAATATGATCATCATTGTTTCCAGTAATGATCAAATCATATACATACATAATAAGAATCACCAGATTTTTACCCTATTGACGTACATACAAAGTATCATTAGATTCACTTCATTGAAAGCCAACTTTCCAAAGGTATTCATCCATTTGGCATACCAAGCTTGTGGAGCTTGTTTTAACCCATATAAGGCCTTAATCATTTTACAGACTTTATGTTCTTATCCTTTAATTTCAAAACCTGGTGGTTGTGTCATATATACATCTTCCTGTAAATATTCATTGAGGAAAGCACTCTTTACATCCATCTGATGAACTTTCCATCCTTTTTGTGCTGCTAATGCGAGTGTTAAGTGGATGGTGTTCCATTTTGCCATAGGAGCAAAAGTTTCCTCATAATCAATGCCTTCCTATTGCACAAAACCCTTAGCCACAAGTCTAGCTTTGTACTTGTCGATTTCTCCATTTTGGTTGTACTTAATTCTGTAAACCCATTTGCTTCCGATGGGTTTAACACTTTGAGTACAATCAACAAGTTTCCAAGTGTTGTTGTCTTGAACTGCCTTATATTCTTCAACCATAGCTCGTTGTCATTCTTTATATTTTACTGCCTCTTTGTACGTGGAGGGTTCAATAAAATCACTCGTGATCAAGGAAAAATTTCCTTCATTCTTGGTTGACCCCCTTGTTCCTATTTTATTTTTCTCATGGGCCTTATATCTTTCAAAAGTTGAACAACCCATTTTGGCAATTGATGTTCACTTGTTTGAGATTCTGAAAAGTCACCATCATTATAAAGAGGATTAATGTAAATAGAGGTACGTTGATCAACTGCAGATTCTAGGGGTAGAGAATCATTGTCAGAAGAACTACATCTATTGGGAGATTCTGATGAACTGCCAGAAGACCCAGAGTGTGTTGGTGAACTAGATGTACTGGATGAATCATCTTCAGAGGAAGGAAAATCAAGTTCATACCAATTTTTTGAATTTGGCTGAATTTGAATGTTTCCTTTTCTTTTATCTCCTTTTGTTTCCAATTTTTGAAGAAGATGTTCTATTTCTTCAGCACTCTTACTCCTAGTTTCATCAAAAATTACATCTCTGCTGACAATAAATTTCCCATTTGATAGAAGTCTGTACCCTTTCTTCTCATCCGAATATCCAATCTTTGTGCATTTCAAACTTCGTGAGTCAAGCTTAGTTCGTTTTTCTTTTGGAACTAAGGCATAACACACAAAACCAAAAATTCTAAGGTGTTTAACTTTAGGTGTGAAACCAAACCATGCTTCATAAGGTGTGATTCCATCCAAAGAAGCAGTGGGAGACATGTTCCTTAAGTAAACAGCTGTATGGATTGCTTTTGCCCAATAAATAGGACTTAACTTTTTAAAATTTAACATAGATCTTGCCATTCCTAACAAAGTGTGATTCATTCTTTCTATTACTCCATTTTTTTGTGGAGTGTAGACATTTGTAAGATGCTATTTGATCCCATTGTCTTTGCAATAACTTTGGAATTCATTTGAAGTGAATTTTCCTCCATTGTCAATTCTAAGAGTGCCAATCTTTTCTTTGACTTCGTTTTCAACAAGTTGACGAAAAGTTTTAAACTTTTCAAATGCCTCTGACTTATGCTTCAAGAAGTAAACCCATGTCATTCTGCTGAAATCATCAATAAAGAGTAAGAAATATTTGCAACATCCTAGAGAAGCTTGCAAGGGTCCACAAATGTCACTGTGTACTAATTGCAAACACCTGTTTTCCCGCCATGAACTTGTCGGGAAAGTATCTCTACTTTGTTTTCCATAAATGCAAGCTTCACATCTTGCATTTTCTTTCTTGAAGGTAGGAAGTCCCTTAACCATTCCTTGTTTTTGCAGTTGAGAGAGACTGTAAATTTTAGATGTCCATATCTCACATGCCATAATCAGATAGGTGAAATGTTTGCTTGTTGCCCTTGCAAAGTCAGAATTCCTTGGAATAACTGTTCCTTTCATTCGTAACAATTTTCCATCTTCATATCCTGTCATCACTGTTTTCATATTATGTTTGATTGAATTAATTTTAACTAGGCCATCCTCCAAAACCACTTGATGTCCAGCTTGTCGGATCGAGGCTAAAGACAACAAATTCTTTTTAAAGGTGGGTACATACCATACATTTGAAATCAATCTTTCTCCAATGTTAGGAAGATAAACTTTAACAACACCTTTTCCATAAGGAGTATGTTTTGTATCATCAACAAGAAAGATTGAACTAAGGTGGCATGGTTGAAAGTTCCAAAAGAAGTATTGTCTAAAAGTCATGTGTTGAGTTGCCCCTGTATCTAAAATCCATGCATCTTCATAATCACTTTTAAGAAAAGTGGAAACTAATGCTGCTAATTCTGAGCTTTGAATTTATGTGAAGACATATTCCGAATCATCATTGTCTTGATCAATGGAAAATTGGGTTGTGTTTTGATGGAACTTTGGAATTTTATCAATGGAAGTTCTACAATCTTCTGCAGGCAATTTGATTCAAGTCTCTGCCTCTTCCTTGATGTTGTCCTCTACCTTTGCTTTGACCTCTGCTTTGAGTTTACCCTCTGCCTTGACTTTGACCTATTCCTTGATTGTTTCCTCTACCTTGAAAGTTTCCTCTATTTTGAAAGTTTCCTCTGCCTTGACTGTTTCCTCTTCCTTGAAAGCTTCCTCTATTTTGGCTTCTTCCACGACCTTGTCCACTATTTGTTGTTGGATGTTGATTGAAATGTCCTCTTCCTCTAGAATTGTCAGTTGATGATTTACTTGTACTGGCTTCTGTGAAGAAGACATCTTCCCCTTGTTTCTTCTTCCCAAAAGTTTTGTCGTGTTGAGCCAACATCTCACTTAGCTCATCAAACTTTAATTTATCTAACTTTCTGGTCACTTGTAGAGTTTCCAAAAAATGCATGTAGGAAGAAGGCAATCCAACAATTAGAATTTTGGTCATGAAACTGTCATCTGTTGTTGGAAATCCAACGTTTACTATTTCTTGCTTAATATTTTTAAGCGTGGAGATATACTCAAGGACATCTCCTCCTTCAGTTAGTTTTTGTTGAAGCAACTTAAGTTGTAGATCAAACTTTTTTTATTCAGGTTGTGTATCAAATAGATCTTTGAAAGTATGCAAATCAGACCATGCATTTAAGGCGTTTTCAATATGAATATACATCTCATATTAACTGAATACTTTATAAGAGCTAGTGCCTTGACATTTTTAACTTCCCATTTTGCAAGTGAAGTTACATCTGTGGTTAAAATTAGAAACTAGGGCCAAACTTCATGTGGGTCACCTTATTCATGGTTGATTATATTTTGCTTGGATTCCTCTCGTTGAGAGGTGTAGGATTGATCTAAATATCATCCGTTTCCGATAAGTATTTATGGAGATATGAATTTATTTAGATTATGGACTAATTGTCAAAGTCGGCTAGCAACTTATGTAGGCTCAGAAGCCCAACAGACACATCTATGCATCATCAATGTTTTGCATATAAATACAAGGAGCATTCTCCTCATTTGCACACTTCACTTCTCATCACACATCTATCTCTCCTGCGCAGAAAAAGAGCCTCTTCTCTCTCCTACGTAGAAAGGTCTCTCTCTCACGCGTGGGAAGGAAGGACGCAATTTTCTAGGGTTTGTTGCAGATTGAAACTTTGACCAGATATTGACCAGCATTCTCTCTCTCTCTGACTGTGCAGTGGGTGAAGCTAACTCTCCTTGGAAGGCCGCTTTTTTTGGCATAGGAATCAAGGTGATCTGACCTCCGATTTGACAGATATTCACTGCCCTAGTTTAGGGATGATGTCGCTAATGCTACTGATATAAATAAGACTTTTGTACTATTTCTCTTTGCTGAATTATTGAAGATAAAAGAAGATTTGATCAAAAGGTTTCCCCATATTGGGGTTTGTCCCTGGCTAGCTGCCACGTCTTGTGTCTCTTGTCTTGGCTTGTTTTTTGTTGATTGTTTAAATGTTCTATCTGCACTTTACTTAATGTACATGTGATTTCTAATCTATGGATAATAAAAAGAAAGATAAGTAAACTTCTCTAAGCATAGAACATACCATAATTTAACATGGTATCAGAGCTGAGGTGAAGACAAAGCCCAAGAAAGAGCAAGAACAATCACTGAAGACAAGGCTTTTTAAAAAGAACTATGGGGTCCTCAACACACTTCGTTACTGAAGACAAACTCTGTGAGAAGTCCGACTACCATGGATGGAAGATGCCTCTCGATCTAACATTAGAAGGACAAGAAGTGATGGACCATGAGAGGGGCAGAGTTGTTGAGCCTCCATCAAATGCATCCGCTGCTGCCAAGAAAAAATGGACCAAGGGAGAAGTCAAAGTAAAGAAGATCATCCAGAACTCTATCGACAAGCGCTTGGTGGCCTATGTTTCTGAGCTAAACACCTCCAAGGAAATCTATGATAGATTGGTGAGTTTATTTAAAGTTAATGATGCAAATCAAGTTCTGTTTCTTAGAAATAAACTGAAGGAAATTAAGAAGGGAAAATATGAAAATATGCAAGCATATTTCTTAAGGATCACCGAGATCAAGAACGATCTCCTATCTATTTGGGAAGTAATTCCTAACAGGGAAATGGCACTCACAACTCTTGGAGGACTACCATCTGAATGGTATATATTAAGGACTACTCTTCTCAACAATAATGTAATTCCTGTATTTGAGGAATTAATGGCTAGATGCATTCAAGAAGAAGTAAGAATGGAAGAACAGGAAATGCCCACCCTTAAAGGTCATCACGTTGCCTTTTCTTCTCATGCTAAAAGAAGAAACAATTCTGAGGCTAAATCCAAAAGGAAGGCTGGACCAAAGGGTGGAAAAGGACGATGTTACCATTGCAATAAACCAGGTCATTATGCAAGGAAGTGTCCTGATAAAAGGAACTCACACCGGGATGATGATCAAAATCCCTCTCAAGGAAATCAAAGAAATGGCAGGTCAAATGGCCAAGGTAAAAGGAGTGCTGGAAATCAAGGAAGAGGACAACCATTCAAGAAGGAAAGAAATTCCAGGTATGAATCTAACACTATTGACAATAAGCAAGATGAGTATTATCTAGCAGCTGCTCTATCTATCACCGCTCCCCCGAACTCGCTGGGAAATTGTCTTATTGATAGTGGTGCCTCAAGGCACTTCACTGGTTTCAAAGAAGCTCTCTAGAATCTAGTAGAGAAAGAAACCAACCTAGAAATTGTTCTTGGAGACAATTCAAAATATCCCATGAAGGGCGTAGGAAATGTCACTCTTCAATTGAATCAGGGTAATACCATCCACTTACAAGATGTATTATATGTACCTAATCTCAAAAAGAACCTGGTGTCCATTTCGGCAATGGAAGAAAAAGGCTACAAGGTGGCTTTCAGCGATGGCAAGGTACGTGTATGGAGAAAGGACTATAAAGATGCTTTTACTCTTGCGTTTTGAGTTGATTCATTATATCAGGTCGGAGGAAGTCCACTAGGTGTCATGACTTGTGACACATCTCTTCAGTGCGAACTATGGCATCAGAGGTTTGCTCACCTTCATTATAAAGCTCTACCTGATGTAAGAAAAATGGTGACCGGGATGCCTGAGTTCAGATTAGAGCAAGAAGGTGTATGTCCAAGATGTACCGAAGGAAAGCTAAAAAGGGGACCATTCCCCTCAAGCCAAAGCAAGACCTCCGATATATTGCAGTTAGTTCACTCAGACATATCCGGCATGATGCCTGTGAACTCCTTGGGAGGATATTTATATTACCTCACTTTTACAGATAATTATTCTTGCAATACTTGGATACATTTCTTGAAAAAGAAGGATGAAGTGTTCTCCTGATTTCGACACTTCAAAGCCTTGATCGAGAATCAAACCGAAAAGAAGATCAAGATCCTAAGGACTAACAATGGGACTGAATATGAATCCAATGAGTTTCATGACTTTTGCAAAGAGGCTGGCATTAAGAGGGAGACCACTACACCCTATACTCCTGAGCAGAATGGTGTGGCGGAAAGGAAGAACCATACAATTGTGGAAGCTGTTTGTGTTATGCTCCATGATCAAAGACTTCCGAAGTTTCTATGGGCTGAAGCTGGAAACACCGCCGTATATGTACAAAACCAATGCCCTCATCAAGCATTGGGTTCCAAAACTCCTGAAGAAATGTTCACTGGTAAGAAACCTGACGTATCTCATTTTAGAATTTTTGGAAGCCCTATATGTTTTCATGTGCCGAAAGAGAAAATGAATAAATTGGGTGCATTTGGAAAGAAAGGAATCTTCGTGGGCTATAATGAAAATACTGAGGGATATAGAATCTATGTAGCTGGTCAAAGGGAAGTCGAGATTAGTCATGATGTCACCTTTGACGAAGATATGGCTCTTAGCAAAGTAGACAATCTTCCTACTTTAAGGGGATCTAAAGAAGCTGACACCAGGGAATCGAAGGAAAAGGAAGATGAGACAATGCCTGATGTGGAAGAACCTATGGATCCTATTGATCCTCCACCACCTGAGCCTTCCTCTTCAAGGAAGAGGCCTTCATGGCTTAGGGGGACACTTCATGATGCTGAAGGACACACAGCTCCCCGTGGAACCTTCCGTGAAAGTAAGAAGCCAAACAGGTATCACGGATGCCTGACTATCATGAGCACGATCATCGAAAATAAGCCTTCATCATTCACAGATGCTGTCAAGCATCAAGTATGGAAGGATGATATGACCAAAATATATGAGTCTATTATGAAGAATGATGTCTGGGATGTGGTCCCCAGACTCCAGGACAAGATAATTGTCACTTCTAAATGGCTTTATAAGATAAAGCATGTAGCTGATGGAAGTACGAAAAAGCATAAGGCTCGTTTTGTCACTCGAGGCTTCTCCCAAAAGGAAGGTATAGACTATGATGAGATATTTGCACCTGTTGCCCAATATACCACTATCCACTCGATCATAGCCCTTGCTGCTTCGCAAGGATGGAACCTACATTAGATGGATGTCAAGCCCACATTCTTACATGGTTCGATCAAAGAGGAGGTCTATGTGGAGCAACCCGAAGGATTTGAGATTTATGATCTAGAATCTCATCTGTGGAGGTTGAAGAAGGCCCTCTATGGGCTAAAGCAAGCACCTCGAGCATGGTATGAGAGGATCGATAGCTACTTAATGAAGCTAAGATTCACTAGGAGTGAAGCCGACCCAAACCTTTAGTTTAAGGTTATAGACGAAAAGCCTCTCATACTGGTGCTTTATGTTGACAACCTCTTCCTAACAAGTGCAGACCCTCTCATTCACAAATGTAAGAGGGAGCTGGCTTCTGAATTGGAGATGAAAGATCTAGGACTCATGCACTATTTCCTAGGACTCGAAGTTTGGCGGAAACCAGGGGAGATTTTCCTATCTCAAGGAAAGTATGTGGTGAAGATACTGGAAATATTTGGCATGGTGGATTGTAAGACCGTAACTACGATGGAGCTTAACTTTAAGAAGTTAAGCGGTAGTGCTGCCAGACCCGTTTTACGAAATGCTACCGAATATCGACAGCTCGTCAGAGCATTGATGTTCTTGGTGAACTCCCATCCAGATATATGCTTTGCAATCAACACTTTGAGTCAACATATGGTTTAGCCTCGTCACTCACATTGGATTGGTGCCAAGAATCTGCTAAGATATCTTTGTGGCACAATCACTCATGGATTAAGATACACTGCTAGAAATGTGAGACTACTTGGGTATACTGATGCTGATTGGGCAGGCAATGTGGAGGATCAGAAGAGCACATCTGGGTGCTGTTTCTCTTTAGGATCTGCCTCGATATCCTGGATGAGCAGGAAGCAGAAGTCGGTGGCTCTAAGCACTGCTAAGGCAGAATTCATTGCTGCTAGCATGGCCTCCTGTGAGGCAGTCTAGTTGTGAAAGCTCTTCAGTGAACTGTTTGGATTTACATTGGATACCACTGTGATTCTATGTGACAACCAGAGCTAGATCCATTTATTAGAAAATCCCTTATTTCATGATCGCTCCAAGCATATCGATATCAAGTACCACTATATTCGAGATATGGTGCAGAGAGGAGCACTAAGGCTCCAACATATCAGTACAAATGAATAGATCGCCGACATTCTGACAAAGCCCCTAGGAAAGATCAAATTCCTGACTTTCTGAGAACGACTTGGTGTCATTCAGAGACCCTCTGATAAGGGTCAAGTATGATGTACTGAGCTCTGGGAGCTCCAGGGGGGCACGGGGTACTTCTTGGAGTGACATATGACCA
>APFE030990301.1:45604-101198 GCA_000404065.3 Pinus taeda
GACGAGAACGAGTTTCACTATCGCTAGGCTCGCTAAAATATAGCGACAGGTTCGCCCGAAGGGTGGATTATAGAACAAGCATATGTTATCCTCCTCAAGCTTGAAAAAGATAAAGAGGTACTGGTTAGCAATGACTGGGGAAAATTGGCAAGAAAGCTTGAAAAAGCTTTATTGGTAGCAAGTCACTCTTGAACATGACACTTTCCTTTAGCATCCTTACCGGGTTGGGTTGTTCCGTTCACTGGTCATCACCATTGGTCCATCACACCATCCATCTTTGGGGTTAACAATACCAATACATCGTCAGTGTCGCCGATATGTTCAAAAGAAGTCATTCAGACAATTCACCTCTGTCTCACCCACTACAACACATTCAAGCTCCATTCCTTTATGACCGCCACCCTGAACCCTATATCGTCAGATTATTTTCACCTCCAAAATCATTTGCTTCGTTCCGTGTCGTTGATGTGGGATTCATTAAGGCCCTCATGCGACGGGTCAATTCTTGTCGACATCAGCTCATTATCCAAGAAGTTGACTTAGGAACAACCCTTTCAGTACTTTGAAGCTTGCATGCCTCAATGGCAAGTTTCTCACTTTCGGCGACAGGTTTACATCAATGGCCTTCGACTGAGAGATTTTACATGGTATTCGATGCCAAGTCCCTTTTTCACACGACATGAATTGTACTGTAGTACCTTGAGGGTCATTGTCATTATTGGTGATTCCTCTCGTGCCTATTAACAACTTACATCATTGGCTGGTAATTAGGGGATGTGTTTTCATGTTCGACTCCAGAACATTTTTCGCATGGATCAACTTGTACTCTGAGTGAAGATTGAACATGTTTTGAAGACCTCGGATCTAGTTTCATCCATTCGGGCTGCGATATATTCAGGAATATAAATACATCAAGTGTACATCATTGCCGAACAGATGATCATCCAAATCAAAGGATGATGAATCCAAATCATCCGTCTGCCGCACAGACGATTGTCTATCCTATGTACATGAAAATGAATTTATAAAGCTGAGCATGGGAATGCCCGCCTGAGATAGATCATGGAAAACGTTGTCAAAATAATGTATTGTATTGTATCTTATTACAAGTCACCTCCTAGCTCGAAAAACTTTGGATCCTCATAGTAAAGCATTTCACCTGACATCAAAAATATTAACGACCTCATGCTTTAGGGGGAAACTATTATAGACATTTTTGGGCACTTCAACCCCAATCATAAATGTCCATAAATTGAGGGCTCCTAAGTCCCTAAAAGTGTTGCTTCACTGCTTAAAGGAACAAGGTCAGCTGATTACATCATCTCCCAGAAGTTCTCTGCTAAAAGCTGCTCATAAATGGTCAAAACTGGACCATACTGAAAACCTAGTGCAGAGGGTGTGATGCATATCACCTTCCCAGTATACAAGGTGCGATGCATACTGAATTTCTCCTCTATGGGGTGTGATGGTTGGGAATGGACAAATGGCAAGGAAAAAATGCGAGGTGGAAGATCATGGAATCTTCCAGAAGATTCCCCTTTAACACTTGCCTCTCTGTTTTCGACCAGGGGTGAGTAAGACATCATCATTCTCCAAGTGGAAGTAGGAACTATCAGAGAGAGGACACTAATCAAGACCCCAGAAGATGACTCACCTCTCTGTAATCATCTATATATGGATCCCTCATCACGGAGATCCAGAGGCTGGAATTTTGTATCTTATAGAGAAGTGTTGTTGGTTTTCTGGTGTACATTCATAGTGTTGGGTGATCTAAGATTTGCTTGAGGTTAAGAAGGGCTTCCTAGCTGGAGGATGACGCTAGGTCAGAACATATGGTTGTAATCCTCTTGCTACTTTTCATCTTAATAAATCTATTCTAGTTTTCTTCCATATTCTTGTGTACTTGTTTATATATGAATTTATATGGTTAATGCACATCTGGTCCTATGTTATTTATGAATATAGATCTTTGTTTCTTCGATAGTAGTATGTTGCTGTGATTCTACAGGTTCTTTTGAAGCTGGGCGATGAAGAAGAAGTAGCGAAGCTCTATCAAGAAAGAGAGGAAATCAAGTGCAAGACTAAGGTTGGTCTTCTTGATTCTCCTTTTGTCTATTTTCATAAAAGAAAACGAAGGTAGACTTTACTTGTTTGTTTCTAAGATAGTTACCCATCTTAGTGGGAATAGCAGCATCCGAGTGGACACTATTCCCAGTAACAAAATGGTGACTCCGCTGGGGAGCGACTAGATTGTTTGTTAGCCTATCTATCCTTGTTTCTTTTATAAACTTACAGACGAAGCCTGAAGTCAAGCTAACTAGCCTTCGAACTACATTTTCTATACAAATGCAAAGTAGATCAATGTTGCTTCAGTCTATCTCCGGGTTTTGTTTATGAATTAAACAATAGATTTGCAAGCAATCTAATTGCCCTAAGTGGTGGCTCTAGTAACCTCTTCAGATCACCCCTGTGTTTTACATACACTGAACATTACTTACTCGGCCTAAATCCCTGAACTGAATTGCAAACTGTGAGTGAAAACCTGTTTAAAGTCTCGCACTGGTACCATCGCATCCTGCCTTCAAGGAAAACTGTATGCATCGCACTTCCCGAGTGCAGTAGGTGCGCTGCATACTGGTTTCACTGTGTAATAGGTGCGATGGTCAGGGAGGGTTAACTTTACCCTCAGACTGTGGTTTTTTCTCACTATTTTCAGTCCTATTCAGGAGTTTTGCTGTCTGTAGTCAGTGTATTTCTATGAAAACCCCCTTCTCTTGCATTATTCCGCCTCCTTAGTGCAAAGGACTGTAAGTGTTTTTGGCTCGACCAAGAGGGAGAGGACATTTGCGTTCGTTTTATAGCAACTTGACCCCATTGAAGTATGTATTGTGCGTCATTTTCAGTTCTCTTTTGCAAAATGTAGCATAGTCGAACTGTCGTTCCTGGATTTGAAAGTGTCGTAGCTATCATTTTTAGTTTTAGAAAACAATCCCGTTGTTCTTGATAGCCGATTATACAGTTACTATTGCATATGATTTGAATTAGTAGTTTTTAAAGTGTCGAAAAGCAATTTTCATTTCAAAATCGCAAAGTGTCTCTCTACCTTCACTTCATTTCGAAAAAGAATTTTGTTCAGTACTGTCGCTTTAAAAGTAATTCAAATTTGCACATAGCTTTCTTAACATCATTCATACATTAAGAAGGCTAAAAACAAAAACATCCATGTGCATTTGCATTTCGACAACTTGGTTTGATTTAGGACTGTGCATTTAGCGTGTGCTCTGTGCTCTGTGAAGAAAAGATTCTTGACTTTATTTCCTTAGTAGCTAGGATTTTCATTGCCGAAAAGAAGATTAAATGTTTGTTTATCATCTTAGACTGCATTTGAGGAAGTATATACACATCACGCGGTGAACCTGAAAGGCAAATTGTTAAGCAAGATCAACTTAAAATAAATTTAATGAATCTAACAATGCTTTGGAACTTAACGCACAACATCTAGAGGTCTAGGCTAGAGACGTATTTTGGCGTCGTAAAAC
Organism: Pinus taeda; assembly: GCA_000404065.3. Lineage (NCBI taxonomy): Eukaryota > Viridiplantae > Streptophyta > Pinopsida > Pinales > Pinaceae > Pinus > Pinus taeda. The sequence goes on from APFE030990301.1 coordinate 49,144, forward strand.
CTGGTAACTATTGTTTTCAGTGTTGGTTGGGTGATTCCTCCCTCTGAGACGGCAAGTGCCAGTATGGACTTGTGCTCCCACGTACCGTCGAGTATATATTGGGAAACCAAAATAGGCTGCATCCTTTATCCTTAGGAAGCTGTGTCTGCTGCCCTATCGATCACAATGCACTGAACACAACATTCGGGAAGATTGACTGCCGTACCGTAAAAAGTATTTTGCAGCTTTGCGATTGGTTTGGTAATCCTCTCTGCCTAGATCTCCAGAGAAGTCCATTTTTCTCCTTTTCAGAATCCTTAAAAGAAAAGGTCCTCTGAGCACTTGTCACTTCAGGCTCAATAAAAATTGAAGGCGACTAGAGTCATCTATTGTTTTTTCTCGACTCTTTAAAATTGAAAAAACAAGTTGTGTCAAAGCGTCTAAAATTTATTTTAATCGGAATAACATCACAAATTCCCCCGTTGGTCTTTAGGTTGATAAAATGGAGTCTACCAACCAAGGATTTCCCCTTGGAGGAAATCCTAGTCCCTTCTCCTCTTGGGGAGATGTTGGTGCACCCCATATGGCCACTTTGTCACTTCCAGGGTTGAAAATTGGTTTGCATGTCTGGCTCTTTTCTACCTCTGTCATTCAGAATCTGGTAATTCCTGAATAATCAAATCAGCAACTAGATGACACTAGAGTTTCCTCCCAACCTTCTACTTTATCTGATTCTCTCTCTCATCCTTCCTCTTCGCTTGATAAAGTGATAAAGCTAAAAATCAAGTAACTGAGAAGAAGAAGAAGCAGAAAGAGAAAAAGGAAACGAAGAAAAAGGGACCAAAATCGAAAGGGGGCAATCAAGCGTCATCTAGCGAAAATCCTCACACCGTGCCATCGAAACCTAAATCTCCTTGTGTCATTTCCAATGGAGACCACTATCACCGAGATTGTCCCTGCATCCCTCTGACCTTAAGGGACTGGTCTCCTCGTTTGCACAATCTGGTGACATCAACCTCTGACGATCATGTTGAATGCACATCATCAACCAGTGAAAGTGAAGCACATGGATAGAAAAGGAATCCCAAATTTCCTTGTAATTTGTGTGAAGGCAATCACACCGTCCACCATTGTCCCTTCCTTGACGACTCTAAAAGAGTTTTGGATGATCGTCCGGTTTCACCATTACGACTTCCTCCTGGATATAAAAAACTCTTGCCAAGTCCTCCATCAGTTGAAAATCCGGCTGGCCCATCATTGTGGTCGTCCGAAGCATCTATCATTGAAAATGAACCCTCTAAATCCATACCAGACGAAATTCAAAAGGTCGAGATGGCAGTTGACCCAGTCTTGCCTTCAGAGTGCTCATCTTCAAATGATATCGTCACTAAAGAGAAAAAGAACGACATCGTTCAAATTCTTTTCGTCAACACAAACTCTGATGAACTTGGGGACAGTCCTCCCGTTCCTTTATCGCAGGAAGGAAGTTCATCAGAGTCATATCTGGCTGTCTATTCGGTCCCACCACCAAGCAACCTAGTTGTTTCCTTCGACTGGAATCTACTAGGCAGACCCCGTTTACCAGCTAGTGTACCATTCAGAATCATTGTACAAACTTACAGAATGGTCATGGATGGTACCATCATTGATGAAGGGGCTTCTGTGAGTATCCTTTCCTCAACTTCTTGGAAATCGCTTGGTTCGCCATCGCTTTTGCCTGAAATGAGAAATCTGACAGGCTTCGACAAAGGAACCAATCGACCTTTAGGGATCCTTCCAAATGTGCCCATTACTCTGAGAAGGAAAACCATTCACATGAACGTGATGGTAGTTCAAGGACTCTTGGATTATAATATACTCCTTGGGCGCGACTATATTTATTGCATGGGAGCCGTCGTCTCCTCACTCTTTAGAGTAATGTGTTTTCCGCACGAAGGCAGAATAGTCAAGCTCGTAGATCAAATGTCCTTCCCCGGTTCACACATCGCAAATAGTCAAATACCATCCCTAAATGGTCTCTTCACGCAAGGAATGTCTCATCGATCTCCAGTCCATCCACCTGATGAGCGCGAGTGATTCAGGAGGATGTGACTGAAACCCAGGGGGCATGCACCCTGGTCTGTTTCGGCAGGAAAACCTTGGGTATAGAGTAGATTTTCGCGAGGGATATATGACTAGTCTGACGAACCCATCCTTACAGGAAAATGGGATCAGGCTAGAATAAGATACCTTCGTTAAAGTTATGTGAGTGGAGTATCTCTACGCCACTTCCCTTTGTCTATTTCGGTAGACATCGCCAAGAGAACTTTATGTCTGCTACGCGGATGGAACTTTCATGGTAACCTGGGGATTTTTCTCTATACCTCGGGGCATGCAAACCTTTCCGCATGCAAGCGAAGAGCGGATATTTATTTTTTAAATTTGTAGGACCTCTAACCCTTTAAACCCGTAAGGCTAGTCGTTTCCTCACTTGCATAAAGAAAGGATCCCAGGCAAAGCTTGAGAGATGTAAGCCCCTTCAAAATAACATCTTGAACGAGACATTCTTATCATACGACTGGCGAGCAATGTTACCACAGGGTTCAAGCTCATTAAAAAATAAACCCTCCATGAGCAGTTTTATCGCATAGTTCAAGCTCATTAAAAATTAAACATAAGTCATGAGTAAATGTTTCCCTCAGCGTTTAAGCTCATTAAAAAATTAACTGGTAAATAACCATTATGAATGCCTTATCGCCAGCTTTTGAGCCTTGGTCATGTTCTCGCATCAGCTCCACTCTATTTTTAGCTGATCATTCACCCCCATATGATTGTTTACCCCTTTGAGGAACATCTGCGAAGAGTGATTCTATTAGGCATCCTTGTGACACTGCCGTGATTAGAAAATTCCAAATCTTACCTGGAATCAACTGCTACCCGAAACTATCACTCGTTCCTCGAAAACGAGTCTTCTTTAAGCTCTTTTCACCCGACTCATAAAATATGAAAAGATTACCGAATGATTGGCCTCTCCGGCTCGTTAAAGTCATCAGAAGTGCTATCCCTCCTCTAGATTTTAATCTTTTTGGACCTGAGGTATTATTACACAAAAAGATCGAGCGCTTGTCTTGTTCGGCTCGTTAAACTATCGAAAATTCATCCCTTTTGTATTATTTTACGCTTTTTCGGACTTAAGGGATTATATGATGAAAAAGAATCGTTGGAGTCTCCTTTCCATTTCTTTCAGACTCTCTAAAATTAAAAGGGACCGAGTTATCTTTGTCGTTAAACTCGTTAAAACCGAATAGTGACAAACTCGTCCAAATGGATGAGGACGAGTTTCACTGTCGCTTGGCTCGCTAAAATATAGCGACAGGTTCACCCGAAGGGCGGATTATAGAACAAGCATATGTTATCCTCCTCAAGCTTGACAAAAATAGAGAGGTATTGGTCAACAATGACTGGGGAAAACTGGGAAGAAAACTTGAACTTTATTGGTAGCAAGTCGCTCTTGAACATGACACTTTCCTTCTGCATCCATGCCGGGTTGGGTTGTTCCGTACACTGGTCACCACCATTGGTCCATCACCCCATCCAATCTTTGGGGTTAACGCTACCAATCAATCGTCAGTGTCGCCGATATGTTCAAGAGAAGTCATTCAGACAATTCACCTGTGTCTCACCCACTGCAATACATTCATGCTCCATTCCTTCATGACCGCCACCCTGAACCCTGTATCGTCAGATTCTTTTCACCTCCAAAATCAAAAATTTGCTTTGTTCCGTGTCGTTGATGTGGGACTCATTAAGGCCCTCTTGCGATGGGTCGCTTCTTGTCAATATCAGCTCATCATCCAAGAAGTTGACTTAGGAACAACCCTTTCAGTACTTTGAAGCTTGCATGCCTCAATGGCAAGTTTCTCACTTTCGGCAACAGGTTTACATCAATGGCCTACGACCGAGAGATTTTACGTGGTGTTCGACGCCAAGTCCTTTTTCACACCACGTGAATTGTACTGTAGTACCTTGAGGGTCATTGTCATCATTGGTGATTCCTCTCGCGCCTGTTAACAGCTTACACCATTGGCTGGTAATCAGGCGATGTCTTTCCATGTTTGACTCCAGAACATTTTTCAAATGGATCGAATTGTACTACGAGTGAAGATCGAACGATTTTTGAAGACCTCGGATCTAATTTCATCCATCTGGGCTGCGATATATTTAGGAATATAAAAACATCTAGTGTACATCATTACCGAATAGATGATCATCCAAATCAAAGGATGATGTGTCCATATCATCAGTCTATCACACAGACGATCATCTGTCCTATGTACATGAAAATGAGTTTATAAAGCTGAGCATGGGAATTCCTGCCTTAGCTAAATGTTGTTAAATAATGTATTGTATTGTATCCTATTACAGGTCACCTCCCAGCTCAGAAAAACTTCAAATCCTCATAGTAAAGCATTTCACCCGACATCAAAAAGGATTAATGACCTCATGCTTTAGGGGGCAACTGTTATAGACATTTTTGGGCACTTCAACCCCAATCAGAAATGTCCATAAACTGAGGGCTCTTAAGTCCCTAAAAGTGTTGCTTCACTTCCTAAAGAACAAGGTCAACTGATTACATCATCTCCCAGAAGTTCTCCACTGAAAACTGCTCATAGATGGTCAAAACTGGACCATACTGAAAGCTCAATGTAGAGGGTGGGATGCATATCACTTTCCCAATGTACAGGGTGCGATGCATACTATTATTTTCTCCTCTGTAGGGTGTGATGGTCGGGAATGGACAAATGGCAGGGACAAAAATGCGAGGTGGAAGATCATGGAATCTTCCAAAAGCTTCCTCTCTGACACTTGCCTCTCTATTTTCGACCAGGGATGAGTAAGAGATCATCATTCTCCAAGTGGAAGCAGGAACTATCAGAGAGAGGACACTAATCAAGATCCCAGAAGATGACTCACATCTCTGTAATCATCTATATATGGATCCCTCATCACAGAGATCCAGAGGCTGGAATTTTGTATCTTATAGAGAAGTGTTGTTGGTTTTCTGGTGTACATTCATAGTGTTGGGTGATCTAAGCTTTGCTTGAGGTTAAGAAGGGCTTCCTAGCTGGAGGATGATGCTGGGTCAGAACATATGGTTGTAATCCTCTTGCTACTTTTCATCTTAATAAAGCTATTCTAGTTTTCTTCGATATTATTGTGTACTTGTTTATATATGCATTTATATGGTTAACACACATCTGGTCCTGTGTTATTTACGAATATAGATCTTTGTTTCTTCGATAGTAGTATGTTGTTGTGATTCTATAGGTTCTTTTGAAGTTGGGTGACGAAGAAGAAGCAGCGAAGCTCTATCAAGAAAGAGAGGAAATCAAGCGTAAGAGTAAGGTTGGTCTTCTTGATTCTCCTTTTGTCTATTTTCATAAAAGAAAACGAAGGTAGACTTTACTTGTTTGTTTCTAAGATAGCCACCCATCTTAGTGGGAATAGCAGCATCCGAGTGGACACTATTCCCGGTAACAATACTCTCTGCTTCTCTCTCATATATCTCTCATAAAGTAAAACACAAGTGACTTTAAATTGTTTGTTTCTAAGATAGCTACCCATCTTAGTGGGACTAGCAGCTCTGAATGGACACTAATTTTCCCGATAACACATACCAGGGAGAAAGCCATTTTATGTTTCCAACATCTTGACTTGATTTATTCTTAGTCAAGTACTTTATATGACATCATCCCTAACGCTCATCATCCTTCAACGGATCCATAAATACCTAAACTGGGACCACCTTCTAATGGTGCAATTGGTTCCATCTCTTTTGATGTTGTGAGCTAGTTAGTTGCTCAATTGGGGCAACTAATCATTACTTCACAAGACCTAATAACTGCTCCCAATTCTCAACAAGCCTCATCCTCTGAGAAAACCACCAAGATTCATCTGGTGTAATCCACACAACCTAAGAATCCTCAGCAACCTGGTGGGAAAAAGAAGCCAAAACAAGTAAAAAAAGCTTATAAATTTTCTCAAGGGACTCAACAATCCCAAACCAATTAGGGTGGAGGCAGAGATGAGCAACTCTGAAAATTCCAATTCCCTTGCAAGATTTGTCAGTGGGGTCACTTAACTCATGAGTTCTTTTGAATGGATGAGACTTAACACCTACTTGCACAACCAACTTCCACTCAACAGTCGATTATTTTGATACATTTTTTCCTCACCCAACCTCAACAAATGGTTACACAACCTCCTCCACCTGTACCTAGGGTCATGGGAGGACAACATCTTCCAAGAGGCAATGCACCTATCATTATGTGTAATGAGAAACTTAACTTGTCTATGAGAGCTAAATCATATGACACTCTTGAGTCAAGCTCTACTACTAAGGACCCAATCATCCCCACGATGCCCAATGGATATCTCATGCTAGATAAGCCTTTGGAGCCAGTATTTCACCTACCTAAGGGTGTTATCTATAAGTCAAGGCATAATTCCAATGTAATGGCTACTTAGCATTATATTATTGTTGAAGACTTAGCTCAAGCTCCCTATGCCATGTATGCCTTGGAAGTTTTGCAAAGTTGTCATATGCAACACAAATACTTGTTGACCACTCTCAGAGGGCTTGATCCCTGAGAGTTGAATTTGATAACATTTGACATTCATGCTAGTTGTTTTACGTTATCATATCAGGTCATTTTTCATATCTCAGTGCGTTCCTTCAATCGAGATGTGTCTCACACCCTCGTGGATGAAGGATATTCCACCTGTATTATGGCCTCATCATGTTGGAAAGCCCTCAATTCTCCAACACTCATTAATTCAAGTATCATGCTTCAATCCTTTGATGGAAATACCTATGTGCCTTAGGGAATTCTTCCAACATTTACCATCAAGCTAGGGGAAAGATCGTTATCGTTGATGTAGAATTTATTGATGCCCCACTGGATTATAATATGATCCTTTGTTGTAGTTGCTTCTATGCTATGATTCATATTGTGTCATTAGTCTCCTGCATCATTTGCTTTCCCCATGAACGTAAGATCATCACAATTGATCTGCTTGATTATTGTATATTGATGACTAAGTATATTGCTATGTGAACTACGATGGCATATATTGGATATAACCCTCCAACTTATGAGAGCATCAGTGCAAGTCTATTTAAAATCTCATCACTTACTGATGTCTTTCCTATACCCTCGCCTGACATTCCTTATACTTCTATGGCTCCCATGCACATGATCTCTTCCATCACTAGTGGATCCCATTGGTCCTCTGATCCTTAGTTGGTTCCTTCTCCTTTAGAATTAGATTTGTATGGTGAGTGTAAGCCTTTAAGTCTAGCTTTTAAGTCCAGCTGAGTTTGCTTATCAAAGGATCTAGTTGACATGTAACACTTCCGAGTTAGGTGACACCTCTAGTGAACCACTCAATGATTACCCTATGCTCATTTGGGCTATTAACCATCCACTTTCTCATGACGTTTTGGATGTTGATCTTCCTACTAATGAGGTGATCATGGAATTCATTTCGATATTTGATTGTCCTTGGGGAGAATTGCATCATTTATTATATTTCCTTCCTTGGGTAGATAAGTTAGATGAGTCACCAAAAATATTGGTTTCCTCTAGGCTTATTGAGTGGTCCTAGTCCCCCACTATGTTGCATGATGTTTTCTCATAGGGGAACTTGGTGAAAATTTCAAAGACTACCCATCAACATTGTTATGAGACTAAGTGGCATGGAAAATATCATTATTGGAGCATATTGTACCCCCTAAGAAATTGATATTTACACCACCCTTTTCAAGGAATTCCACAACTTTTTTGCTTTGTATTATGAAGATATGTCTAAAATTGACCTCCAAATTGTCAAACACGAAGTTAAGATGTATGATGGAGCTAAAACAATCAAGCAAAGGCTTAGGCTATTAAATTTTCACAAAGTAGTTGCTATCAAAGTAGAGGTTCAAAAGCTCTTAGATTTTGGTTTTATTTATCTATTATCCTTGAAAAAGTGGGTTTCTAATATTGTTGCGACAGCTAAGAAATAAGGAGCGACTGGGGTTTGTGTTGTGTTGATTATAGGGATTTGAATTTGGTTTGTCCAAAGGATAATTATCCAACCCCTTTCATTGATCATGTTCTCGATGAATGTGCCGAGAATGCCATCTTTTCCTTTATGGATGGTTTTTCTGGCTATAATAAAATCCAGATCAAACTAGAGAATTAGCGCAAAACCACCCTTATCTATCCATGGTGAACATTCTCTTATCGAAAACTAACTTTTGGTCTTAAAAATGTTGGTGCCACTTTCTAGCGGGCCATGCCTTATGCATTTGATGACATTAAACACATTGTCAAGGTCTATCTAGATGACCTTACTGTTTGGTCTCTCCAGTGTGAGGATCATCCAACCTATCTTAGGGAAGTCTTTCTTTGATTTTATTATTAATATATTTGTTTGAACCCGCATAAGCATGCCTTTTGAGTGGTATATGGGAGGTTACTAGGCTTAGTCATTTCCAAGGAATGGATCATAGTTGATCCATCAAAGGTTGAGGTTATCATTAATTTTCCTCCTCAACATACTCTTCGCCAACTTCAAACGCTTCAAGGGAAGACTAATTTCTTGTGTAGGCTTATTGCCAACTATGCTGAGACCCAGAAAGGTTTTATGTGTCTTTTGAAGAAGGGTGTGCATTTTGTATAAGATGACTAGGCTTAGAAATCCTTTAATGATTTGAAACAAGCCTTGTTGTCTGCCCCATTATTGAGCCCTCCTGATTTTAATCGGGACTTTTTTATCTATCTCACAGCCTCTGAATCCACCATTTGTATGTTTCTTATCCAAGAAGACAAGATTCCCAACAAACATTCCCTCTATTATCTTAGTAAATGCCTTATTGATCCCAAGCTTCATTTCTCCCACATCGAGGAACTAACTTTGGCAACTATTTTTTTTGTCCAATGCTTATGACATTACATACTTTTATGAAAGACCATGGTAATTGCTAACTCCAACCCCATGAAACATATCCTTAGTAGACAGATTATTAGGGGAAAATACTCAGAAGTGGATTGCTATCCTTCAAGAGTTCAACTTAGAGTTTGTGGTTGCTAAATATAAAAAATATTTTGCATTCATTGAGTTGATGAAGAAGTTGTGGCTAAGGATTCATTACCTAATGAATCTTTATTCCTAATTATCTCATCTGTGGTATGGGGAATTTGGGCCTCTATCTTCAAACTCAACATTTTCGATCTGAGTTGTCTTGTGATGAACATCAACGTATATGCCATCAGGCGAGCAATTATGTCATTAGCGTTGATACTTTTCATCACCACTTAGATTTGATGCAATGTTGCATTGATGTATCACTCATGAGGAGGCCAAACAAGTCTTAAATTATTGCCACATTGGAACATGTGGCAGTCATCTATTTGGTTATGCCATTGCTCAAAGAATTTTATGTGTTGGGTACTTTTGGCCTTCGATCTTTAAATATCATATCACAACAACTCAAAAGTGTCATCCTTGCTAAATATTTATTAAGAAGATGCATACTCACCCTGCTTTGCTTGACCCTATTGTTGTTGTTGTGCCCTTTTCTAAATGGGGCATTGATTTTATATAGTGTAATCCAACCTCAACCAATGGACACCACTACATCATTGTAGCAATGGACTACTTCACTAAGTGGGCTGAGACCATGCCTACCTTCTCTAACAATGGTGCCACCACAAAATTATTCATGTTCAACCACATCATTACTAGTTTTTGGGTGCCTAAGATGATCATGATAGATCACAACTCACTTTTTTGCAAATATATGATGACGAAATTAGCAATCAAGTTGGATTTTCAACAAGAACATTCAACACCCTATTGTCCCCAAGCTAACAGACAAGTAGAGGCCATAAAATGTGTCTTGAAAACCATACTCTGAAGGATAGTAGGGAACCATAACTCAAATTGGCATATTATGCTCTTTTTCGCATTATGGGCATATTGAATCTCAATCAAAATTGTCATAGGATTCACTCTTTTCTAGTTAGTTTACGGGGTGGAGGCTATACTTTTGATTGAGTGTGAAATTTCATCTTTGGAACTAGTCATTGAAATGTTACCCAACACTTCTACGAGGAAGAACATCTCTTACATTTGGCCTATCTTGATGAGCAACATTGCTATGTAGTTGTATCTAATGAGACTCATAAGAAGTGAGACAAAGCCCAACATGATAAGTCTATTTGACCTCGTGTTTTCATGGGAGGGGATCTGGTTCTAGTATACGATCAGGATCATGACAAGTTAGGCATAAGAAAGATAGAGCCCCTCTAGTATGGTCCCTATGTTGTAGGGGGCATCTGTTATAACATCTTTTGCCACATTTAATCATCATATGCCTATATTGACCTAAGCAAAATCCCTTTCCTCGTATAGATTTAACATTGTCTTAAAAACTCCTTTTTCAAAATCCATACATGACCTTCCCATAGTAAAAATGTGTATGCATGTGGTTCTACTTAAAGCTTATTGCCTACAACTTTTTAAAATTTGAAAAAATGTATAATTCAACTATTTTGCAGGCGAGGTTTACGGGTTAGACTAGAAGCCCCACCTACAGGATCTCAAATTTTTGGTGGTATAAATACACACCTTGGGTTTCCCTCATATGGATTATTGTACTTCGCATCCATCCTCTACCAATATTTTCCCATTATAGGTCTACTTATCCCATTATTTTAAGCATTCCCTTGTCTTTAGGAAACCCTAATTTCCTTGATGCGATGTTGAGCACTCTTATCTCACATTAGTTTGCTACTATTGCAGAGGAGATCTTTAGTGGCCCAAGTAGGAAGGATTTGGAGGAATGTTCTATCGGTGCTGGTAGCCAAGATCAGATTATCATAACTACTTCTCTATTGTTGTTTTTCAAAAAAGAGACTTATATTTTTTCCCATTTTTGTTGTTTATATTTCATGGCTTGTGAATTTTCTAATGGATATATATATATATATATATTATATATATATATATATAATATATATATTAATATATATATAATATATATATATACAATATAATATATATATATCTATATATATGTATATATATGTAAATATGTATATGATAATATATATGATTATATATATGTATATATATCATTATATATATATATATATATATATATATATATGTATATATATATATAACTTTGAATTCTTTGATTTGATCTTGGTTTCGTGAGTTCCTTTTAGGTATGAAACTTTGGAACAAGAGGTTAGGGTTTCAACCCTACAGGGTTTACTCTAACCGTAAAACCCACCTATAAGTACCGCCTACTTACTTCATGGATTTAAAGTTGTTTGCATACATTTTTGAGTTTCTTTCTTGAATTTTGTCATCTGCTCTATTAGAAATTTCAACCCTAGCCCTACACATAAGGATCATGTCTACAAAGATTTATGTTGTAGAGCCAAACTTCTTCCACAATTTTTACTTCTACTTTGGCATGCTTATCTTCTATTAAAAACTAAGTTTGACTTTAATTGGAAAAGAAATCCCTAGCCTTTTTGAGTTTTGGCTTATTTGTTTAGTAATACCAATAGTAACTATTTGATAAGAAATTTCTCTTATAGCTAATCTCTATGGTATGCACTTTTGTATTTGGTGAGGACTTGCTTTGTGTAGTGTCCTATTTTTATATTATAGTTTTGTCACTCCTATCAAGGGTTATATATATATGATAGGTTGATCACTTGATTGAGGAATAATGTATTACATACATAGTTATATTTCCTCTTGTATGTGGCATCATTGATTATCTGTATTAGATGGTTTTGGTTAAGTAAAATGTTATAGATATGCTTTTTTGTTTGCATCTGATTTATGAAGCAGGTGTATGACATGGATGGTGATCCAAGATTGAGACACATATACCCATGGATTCTCTTGGTTGTGTGGAATAGATGGTTAATTATGATTTATGGATGATACATGATTTGTGTGATTATATATGTCTAATATTGTATTAAGTAGGATGTGGTAGGGTACCTGGTCATTTTCCAACAAGGATGTTCAATTATGAATGACTATGGAAGTCATTTCTTCAAAACCAAAATGACTATGGAAGCCATGCACCATTATGGGTAAAATGTGATTAAGTAAATTTAATTATGAAATTCATTTGATTGCTTTGATCTATGAGATTTTAATGTGTGCAGGTCTTTGAACAAGGCCTTACTAGTGAACCATGATATGGGTAAAAGCTCACAATCAGTACCATAAGGAGAAACACAAAGTTTCAAAGCACAGTAGATGAGAGGGCATGGAAATTAGGGTGTGGAGTCCTAAATCCAAGAAAGATAAAGACGTGGAGTCTTGTATATTTAGGGTGCGGAGTCCTGAATATTTAAAAAGATCAAGTTGTGGAATCTTGGATCTCTGGAGTAGATCAAGGCGTAGAGTACTCAATCTACTAAGGCATGGAGATGCATGAAATAGGGGTGTGGAATCCATATTCTCTACAATAAAAATACCATTCATGGATAAATTTCCTTAAATAAAATTTCATTCTCACAATTCTGGAATGACTTTCTAAAAATAAAAATTCATGTCCAGCGTCTCAACCATGACTTTCCAAAAATAGTAAATCACTTTACATAAATTGGTAATCAAGCAGAGTTGAAGAAAAACAAATTAACTTATCATTAATCAATCCTAATAGTTCAATCTTGATTGAATCCTCAATATTGTTAATATTATCATTATCTTTTACGAGACTATGATATTATTATTAAAAAGGAATTACAAGTCAATTTTGTCTTCTCAATCATTTCACACATCTCCTTCATGACGCTCATGGCTCTATGTAACTCTCTCTCTCTCTCTCTCTCTCTCTCTTTTAAATAATTCATTATACTCTATTTTATGCACTCATTAAAGAATGGCATATTCCTTTTCACTCATTAAAAATATGTCATAAAATATTCCTCTTACTCTCTCTTTAATGCATATGTTACACTCTCCTTAACTAAGGCATGCATACCTCTCCTTAATGGCATAAGTTACACTCCTATAAATGTAATCCAATGCATGCACATTACTCCTCCTTTATGACAAGAATTGGTTGCTCCTCCTATATATGAGTGTCATGTGTTCCTACTTGGGGATTAGGAGGCCAAGAGTGGAAGAGACTTGAGGAAAATAGTGAGAGGGAGAGATATGGAGAGTAGCCAATTGCTTCCATAATAAATATGAAATTATTGTTAAAATCCTAAGATCTCTAGCTATTGAGGTTGGCCATGAGTGGTATTGAGAGGAAGTGAAAATTTGTTTCCTTAGTTTTCCTTGCAAATCTCTCTATTGTTGTCTTTTGGTACTGCTTGTGAGGTTTTACAGCTCGGGGGTTCCAAGGGGAGAAGTTCTTCTTGGATATGATTGGGAGGAAAATCGGGTGGTTCACAATGAGTTGTTAAGGATATTGGAGCTAGAGCATATTCCCATTTTTTGAGTTGTATAAATTCACTACCACGTACATTGACAAAATTATATTGTGTTTCTTTGTGTAGTTCATTACATGGTTTTGCTTATTTGGTTGTTGACTGAAACTTAGATGTATATCAAATGATGTACACTAAATGTTGAAGGAATTTTGCAATAACTGTAGTTTATTTTATGTAAGTTTTTTTTTGTACAGTTTCATTGTAAGTTGATTTGCATCATGTCTTAATGGCTGAAGCATTTAGGCTACCATGAGTTTTATGAAAACATGTTAATAGCATAAATTTGTTTTTTCCTTCTCTTTTTACAGTTTTAGATAAGTTTTCAGAGTATATGTTTGACAAAAGGGATAAATGAGATAGTATGAATTTGTTTTTGGTTGTGGTTTTAAATAGTCACATTTCTAGGCATTTTTGTTTCGATTTACTTTAACTTCAGGGGGTATCTATACCTTTTGACCATGTCGCCCCAACTTTGATTTCAAAAAATAGAGTTTCAGAATCCGGTTCTGTAATCTTCTATATTTTACAGATTTGCTCCTGTTGGCTGGTGGATTGTCTTGCAATTTTTTATTTTTTATTTTATTTTATTTTATTTATTATTATTATTATTTATTTTTTTTTTTTTGCTGTAGCTGTGATTTACCTGGTAATATCTTTTTATGAAATCAATTTGTTATATAAACTTGGAATTATTATTTTAAAGTACCAATGGTTAATACATTGATAGTTAATAAACTTGTGACTCATAGTTTGATAGTTTAATAGTTAGTAGTTTGTTTTGTGACTGCTAACCATTTTTCAAAATTCCCAATGGCTGTAGCTACATCGCTGCGAGCTATTTGTAAAAATTCTTAAATATTTATAGTCATTATGTGCCTAAATTTTTGTATATGCAACAATCAAGATGGATGACAGTTCTACTTATGTATTAGGTCACTTCTTGGCATTACTGACAAAGAAAAAGAAATTATGTAATCTTAGATTCATGTTAGTTAATTTTGGTAAAATTGCCTTAAGGGTTATGGCTGTAAGTGTTTGACAAAATGCCTCAATGGCTGTACATTTCATGCTTGCAAACTGTTTGACATAATGCTTCAATGATTGTAGCTAATTACATCTATGAATTGTCTATAAAAATGACTTAAGTAAATTTAGGATTTGCAACCAAGGTGTTATTGGAAATATCTCAAAGAATAAGCATGATGATTCCATTGAATTTAAAAATCCATAGCAGCCAAATTGGTTAGGTGAAATGTTGTAATTGTTAGCTCACATATGAATTCATAATAATTGGAAACCACTCCTTTAGAAGTTGAATTATCTTGTTTTTCTTCCCTTTGTTTTACCAAAGAATTCATAGGCATGTTATCTAGAACAAAATCAAATTAGTCACTCTTAAACACTCTTAATTGCAATAGAATTAACAATTAGCTTATTGGAAATTGTGGTTTGTAAATATTGATATTATTTATCCCACTCAAGGCTCTATCATTTAAATGTGATTTTAAGACTTATGGCTGTAAGTTTTGGATCTTGAGGAACCATGACCCTGTAGCCTTTTTGAGAAGTTTAATATTACCATGGGTTAGTTAGTTAATAGAAATTAGTATGTAGTGTAAAGAATACCAATAAAAATAAAAATATAATATATAAACTTGAATTAACTTTTACTTCTTAAAAACTTAAACTTAAATCGCATTTTGAGTCAGCCTTAGTATAATACTGATGGTTGGTAAGGTGGGACCTTACACTCTGCACCCAAATATCTCGAAATAAGAAAATAATTCATTCGTGTACCAATTCGTAACAATCTTCAGAGCATAGAGGTGGCAGAAGGGGTATGGGTTATCTATGGCCTCGGTGGAAAATAGTTTAGACTAGTAACGGGGTTTGGGAAAGATGAAAAAAAATCAGAAAAAATCCTATTGCTTACTATACGTCATCCTTATTGCCAAAGAAAATCAGGTTTCCTCTCTCATTTTTTTGGGGGACTCCCTTATTATCATTCAACACATGGTTAAAGATTAATCTCCATGAGATAATTTTTTGGATAATCTCATAAAATGTGTCAAGAAGGCAATAAAATATATCCCTATTTTCAATTACAAGCACATACTACGGGATAATAATAAGGAAGTGGATGGATGTGCCAATCTAGGATGAAATCTAAAATTTGGTGAATAGATGGTTAATGGCCAATTAAGGACATCCTTCATTTCATAGTAATAGTTCCAATGATAAGTAATGAAACATCAAGTTACATCATAAACTAGGAATGTATGTACTGTAATTTTTTCTTTATGTTTGGGATCTATTGGAAGGTATTCACCTCAAAACCCCCTCGTCTATGTGAATAATGTACCTCTTAAGAGGACAATTTTGGTTTTGAATAAGAAATATTAGTTTGAAAGACTCAGACATATGATGATGTATTTTTCATGAACTAGGCGTGGATTTTGATCTAATACAAAATTTTCATTATAATTTTTTAAAAATACATTCTTCAGAGCATATTTTACTTCTTGAGTAACCCTTGGGGTAGGCTTCTAAAAAAAAATCATACAATGGTACCATGAAAAGGTCATAGATATCATAAAAATGGTTTTTGTATTTTTTATTCCAAAGAATGGAACAATAGATATGAACAAAATGTTCATTACGTGTCCAACTCCAACTTAACAAAGGAAAGGGAGTGGTAGCACACACAACACAATTAGATATGCTAACGTAAAGAACCCAAATTCAAACCCAAGGGGAGCCTACAAGAATTTCTTAATTACATGGAGAATATTTGAAGACAATATTTGTTCCCAATTAAATACTTTCCCCTTTTAACCACTCGATGTTGTAAGGGCACCCATTCCAGATTAAAGTGCCTGGGATTATTTTCTTCGTAAAGCCTAGATAAGATGTTATAGCCATGATATGTGACCTTTTGAACATATGGATTGGGTATAGTATGTTAAGTTTAACTTTGAAATAATTTGGATTTGAACAATAGCCTTTAACTAACTCTACCATTTCTCTCTTTTCAAATTTTGATTTGCTTCCCTAAAATTGTTGCAAGAATTGTCTATCAAGAGAGACTTTGTGAGGATCTAATTCATACGTTCTTGTAATATCCTTTGTTCTAAAAGACTTTTATTCTCTTGCTATGATTTACATTGATGTAAGCTCTAACATCAATATGGGAGATAATCCAACACACATTATCATAATAAGGAAATATTGTTGGTCATGCGGCCACTTTATGCAAATTGGATTTCTTGGTATCTTTGAAGTCTTCTTCATTTGATTCATCTTCTTCCTCAAATTTTCCCTTTCCAGATATTGATATATTTTCTCCTAGTCTGAATAACCACTAATTTATGTCTTATAAGTAGTCTCTGAAAAGAAAATTGAGTTAAGATTTTGCTCCTCGCTGAACTCTTTGCCTTTAGGGTTGTTTGTTCTCAATTGTTTCCCTTTATTCTTGGGTTTAGGGTCTTTGAATTGCTTGGTTTTTTCCCTTCGTGGAATTGTTTCTACAACAAATAAAATTCAAATTGAAATGATAAAAATCTTTGTTGTAATTCAAGAATGTTGTGAAAAATGAAATAAAATTCTTACTTGAATGTGCTATGAACATGGATTTAAACTTGATAGAGCTTTAGCTTGTATCATAGGTTCACAATGATTTAGTTATTATTAGAGAATCAAGTAATCAACTTATTGAAAGTGGAATAATAGTCTTAAAAATGAATTTCTTCTTACGGTTAATGATTTCCAATTGATAGCCAAGGTGTTCTTTTATTCCTAATTTAGCACGTTCATGGAAATTTTCAAATAATGTTGGTATTGACATTCTGATATCAAAAATAAAATATGCATTTAAACTTACTTGGTGCATGTGCCAAGTAGAAATATCTTTGGCATCTAGATGTATCAAAGGTATGCCAAATATAGGTTATTTGTTGTGATCCAAATCTAGATATGATATATGAGAAAATTCACCTTTCATCTGTGACTCCAATATCTAATGACTTAACTTTACCTTAAAATGAGAAAATATAAAATAACATAAAGATGGGAAAGATACTTGATATCCAAAATTCCATTGTCTAAATCATTACTCTTGTATCCTAGTTCCATTTTTTTTTACAAAGTATGGTTAGAAAGGATATACAATGATCTGATCATATAGGGTCAAGGTATCTTGTGTATATATGTTTCTCTTGGATTCAAATGTAATTTCATGAAACCCGATAGAACTCGATAGTTCTATTTTTTAATAAAATCCATGTTTTTAAAAGATATGCAATATGATATATCTAGTTGAGATGTAACGTGTGCCTTCATGAACATCTAAATCGAGATATGTTTTCAAGTTCCAAAACACATCTAGGTAGCTGACATCGAGAAAGTCAAGTTATTCACACATAGTCCTTTCTCCCATATTTGGATATGTTTTAGACTATATAATATAGTAAAAAATTGTTAAATAATGTGCTTTTACTTAAACTTTTGAGTTCTTCAGATAATGATCTAGGTATCCAATATTTAGGTATAAAAAATGGATTACATATATAAAATTTTCCACATATTGGATAATATTGTAATTGTGACCAAAAGATATATAGATCTAGATGCATTAAAATATACCTTGTTTGTCATAATTCTGGATTTGGATATAGTTTGAGAATGTTAATTCCTCCTTAGTAATTTTGGATATAAAAATGTTTTTTTTATAAATAAACCTATCAAATGAAAAAATCATCAATTGAGAAATTTGTTGATAAAATAGAAAATCAAGGACTTATGAAGCTATATTTATTTTAAATGTAAATCTTAGAATGAAATTCAAATATAAATGTTGAAAATGTAGTGAATGAAGGTCTTCTGGCTTGTGCCTTAGCCAGTGAAGGCCACGAATTTGTCCTTTCTCCAGCATGAATGTGAGCTCATGAGATAGACTTCAGTTACAATGATTTTATTTCCAGTATAATGGAAAAATCATCAAGTTTGCATGCATAGTTGTTGAACCTCTCAATTATCCTCATTTTGATAGTCCATTTTGTTTTTACCCACTGATTTTGTTACACATTTTCACTGCATTCCATCTCATTTATAAATTAAAGGTCATCCAGGTCATGTAAGTGATAATAAAAAGGTAATCATCCATCAATGGTTCAAAATATATGTTTTCCTTATGAAAATGGCTTAAAATATGCAATAATTACCGAATTATGCACTTTTTGCAGCTAACTTGAATTTCTGTAGCCAAATCCTAATTTCTACATGTTATCGCGTGATAGAATATGACCAAGGAACACGAGTAGTTGCAAAATGCCACCCACATGGACAACCACCTACTAGCCAAAGATGGAAGCTCACAGAATAAGCAAGGATCATTGGTCAAACTTGCAGTCAACATGGCTATGGATTACTTGGTTCCTGCAGAATATCAAGAGATTGACTCGCAATCAAGTGAACGAGATATGAAGACATGAGTTTAAGCTAATGATGTGTCAATGAACACCTTCTCATGAATTGCTCCTTCATTAGCGAAACATGAGAAGTGAAAGTCCTATTTTTATCTAGAAGCTTAGATGTCAATTTTAGTTCTCGATTCTAGGCAATAATTTCTTAAGTTTTTAATCTTGAAACCATTATAAAAACACTTCGTTTTGAAAGAAAAATACATCCAATTAAGTTCAACACTATTGTTATTATCATTTCCTATTGTAACTCTATTTTTACACTTCAAGTAATGCAAACTTTGTTCATGGTATCTTTGTGATTTTGTTCGAGATTCAAGTCTCATGATCTGAAGTTTTTAACCTCTTGCACTCACCAAGAGGACCCCTTGAGGATGTGTGATATAATTTAGTTGTCATTTTGCTTTAATTGCTTTATTATTTGCAACTATATTAGAATATGTTCTATTTCATTATTCAATTTATTTCGATGTTCAATTTTATTTCAATACTTTGTTTTTAAACTAGAATTGCACTCATTTCTCCTTGTTTCATTATAGAACAAGCGCATGATAATAAACCAAAAACACCAAATATTTACCTTGAATTGTCTTTTAAGATTAGTCTCATATTTATATGTGATAGGTTATGAATAGCTTTGGTTTAGAGTGTGCACATTAGTAACCTGGCATCGTTGCTCTTTGTTTTTTCTATATTTTAGAATAGTTTTTTATTTCAAAGTCTTGTAGCTTTTAGATTGACTTTACTTTCACGAATTGATAGCTTAGATTTCCTTTCAAGTCGCATGTATTAAATTTGCTTTCAAAGTTTCATAAAATAGATTCTTAGAATAGATTTGCTTCATGGTTTCATAGAATATGTTTCTTTTACAAGTCAAGTAGATTAAGTTTCCTTTCAAAGCATAAGTAGAGTAAATTTGTCTTTTAAAATTCAATAGAATAAGATTGCATTTCCTTGTCTCATAGAATAGATTTTGAAGCTTTCACATTAGCATAGTTTGCTTTGAATTCATTTAATTTCCAAGTATTGAATTTGATTTAAGCCTCTAAGCCAGAATATGTATGTATGCTTACAAAGATTTTGTCATAAATAAGTTTAATTTCCATCTTGAAATTAGAATAGTTTCCTTTCAATTAAATGTTGATAACCTAACATATATAGTGCAAGTGTACTTTGGAAGTTCACGAATCGTGGATTGATGATTTCATGTAAGTAATTTAATCAATAATTAAGTTACCCAACATTTTTGGCGTCGTTGCTGAGGAATTATACATAGGAATTACCCAACTTTTAATTTAGAATACCTTTTCATTTAAACAACTCTATTTAAGGGGAGGGGTAAGATGAGAGGTAAGAACCTACGCATCATGATTGTGGGGTTCTCTCTAAGTTAGATTTGTCGCAGTTACATTTCATAATAGTTGCATTCATTCTTTAGATGCATAATTAATTCATATTAAAATAATTTAGGATGCATGTATAGAGAACAAGATTCTAGGGGTAGATTTGTAAGTAGAGGAAGCAATTCAATACAAACATCACCAACCACCCCCGTTAGACCACGTAGTGCCACACCACCTTCCGATACTCGCATTCCATCATTTGCAGTTAGAATAGGACTTTTTAAAATGCATATATTAGAAATTCAACCCAGGGACTCACCAACTTCATTTACAAAAGTTGCAGTAGAGAAACCTACATCCCTAACTAAAGGAGTCATATTTCTTTCCTCAACATGTGAACAAATTCTAGGACAAGAGTTAGAGGTACCTAGTGAGGAGGAAGAAGTAGAAGAGGAAACTTTTTTTGAACTACCATTGGTAGAGGAACCAAAGGAAGAAGAGGTAGACAACGCTATCATTGAACATTATATCTCTGAAGAATCTACAATAACAGGTGAAGAAGGAGAAGTACATAATGGAGAGGAAAGACCAAAAATTGGTGGAGGAAGAGGTAGAATAGGAGGAAGCGGTAGAGGAGGTCGAGGTGGTAGAGAGGGAAGGGGAAATGATGGGGATTTTCGTGAAGATGATCCTTTTGGGTTCCCTATTTTAGATATTGATACCACTGCTACCATGAAAAACATTTCACCATCTACCCTCCCTAACTTCCATGGGCTAAGAAACGAGGATCCAAAATCATTTTTTTTTAGTTTGAGGTATTGTGCATATCATATGACTATTTACTTGATACTCAAAAATTGAAATGATTTCCTACTACTTTGAAATATGGGGCTCTTAAATGGTTCATGGGTCTTCGAACACATTCTATAATGACATGGGATGACAAGAAAATAATATTGTTAGAAAAAATACAAATATTATTACATACACCGTGACCTGAAGGATGAAGTTTTTAAGATGACCCAAAAGGAAGATGAAATCTCAAAGACTTGGTGGAGATATTTGTCTATAATGCCAAAAGAGTTAAATTGCATAATTTAGAAGAAGACACATTAAAATCTCTCTTGCGAAAATCCATAAGGGATGAATGGATTGATCTTCTCAACTTGATGGGTAAAGGAGATGTTTCTCAATTGTCATTTTAGGAAATTTGTGAGTTGTGCAAACACATTTCAAGAGGAAAACAAAAATATGCCAAGAATCCAAGAGATCCAATCATGTCAAGGGTAATAAAATCTACATATGGAACGATAAGTAGAACAGAATTAGGTGATTTTATTGATAACTTTAAAACTGATATTCTTGGACAACTTAGTGAACAACTAGATATGCTAAGGATACAAAACAAGCAAAAAGCTAAAAATGTTGCCTTGTCTATTTTTTTTCATAGATGTAAAAAGCATGCATTATGAGAATGTCCTCTTGATAGGGTTGAAATATGTGTAGGAAATCATGTTACAAAGGAGTGCCCTTAAATACCTGGACTTATGTTAGAGTTGGGCTCAATGGCTCATGAAGGATGTTAATCAAATCTGAAAATGCTAATCATGATTGCAAATTCCTCCTTTAGCAACTAATGGAAGCAGGCTTATCTTGAAGTGATCTAAGGTCGTGTTAATCCTTCAAGCCTTTTTGAGTAGGCAAGGAGTTCGAGGAGAGCTTAGTAATAGATCCCAGTGTCTTTAGAAATCCAAAAGTATGTTCTTTAATTCAATTGAGAAGAGGTCTAGTGTCACTATTGACATTCTTTGAAAGAAGCTTTGGTGAGGACTTGTAGCTTTAATCCTACAACAACTAAAATCATTGAGGCACAATTTTGGGCTATTTTTAAAATCTCGAAGTTCTGAAGATATGAATGGATGAACTTGAATCCATTGTCATCTTTTGGCCATGTTGTTTGCTCCTAGAAGAATGAAGGCATAAAAGATACTTGAAACAACATTGAAAGGCAAGAAAGACAGTTCTGGAACTACATTGAAAAATACCTCATTTGGAAACAAAAGAAGATTAAGTTCTGAAAATTCGCTACCTCAGGATTAGATGATTTTTTTCTATCAAGAAAGATACATATCCGAGCCTCATAAATTCTAAGTAGGTTTGGAAGCTAGAAATTCGTCTTCAAAGGGATATGAGTCCTTATTGTGCACCTACATTATAATCTTAGAACTAAAGCTCAATACCTAATGGAGGACAAATTATAAGGAAGCAGTGTGGTCAAGATTTGCCCAAAAACCCGAGTTTTGTTGCGGTCCTATTAAGCTTTTCAGGAATGAGCCGAGTAAGTTGGGAAATACGGCCATGGAGTCGAGTCTTCTTGTAGTCTACAGCTTATCCATTGTAATGTCCATTGTCGTTTAGTGCATTCATGTGGTAGAAACGTTTAGTTATGACCTGATCTCATATATATCTACTAAGTAAGTCGACCTAATAAGGGATTTTGAATGGGAGTTGGTGTCGAAAATTATGCTTTATTTTGTAGAAAGGTCGAGCCTCAACATAGAAATGATTTTTGTGTCTCCTATTTATGCCACGTCCTAGTGAAATTGTCCTTGAAACAATTTGTAAGAGTAAAGATACTTACACAACTCTACTATGAGAATTCTATAGATTGAAGTCTGATGCCCTAATCAAAGGTCAAAGGTTGTTAGAAGAGTTATCTTCAAGGATGAAAGTGATAATATGCCTAGCAGTTGATGAGATATTGTTGAAAATATCAGTGGCAACCATTTATATCTCTGTTTAGCAGTTGAAGCAATGGAAGTTCATGAAACACCTTTATGTTCACATCTTTGGGTACTCTTGGAAGTTTGGTAGCTAGGAGAAGAAGTGCATGGAACTTTGGAGCAGTTCCTTGTAACAACCCTTGTGAACATGAAAACAAAGGCTCCTTGAAGAAAGTGTATGACAGATTCTATGTCTTGGCAAGCATATTAAGGAAAGGGAAGTATGAAGACACTGATTTTGGAATATTGGTTAGGCCATTGGGAACTTTTATGCGTTGAGCCGGAATATTTTGAAGAACGATCTTATGGATATGGATGCTTGAATGTGAAGGACCCCTCCTCATCATGGATTAGGTCATTTGATGCGTTGGTAGCAGTTACCTTGTGATGAAGGATAATGCAATTGTTTTGGGATCTCATGGGAGGATTTCTTCACCCTGGTTGAAGAAGGACCATGATGATTCTTAAAAATTTTATTCTTTGATCTAAAGCAAGCTTCCTAGAAGTTTGTTGTTGCGGTTGCCTCATGGTAAGTCTCATCTCTCATATGAGAAGCTCATAATTGAAGGCTAGATGATCACTTGAAGCAAGGCTTTAGAGGGAGCTATAAAATCCATGGAAAAATGACCCGACGACTCTTCTTGCCCAATGATTATTGATGAAGGCAAGTCATGACACCTGATTATGATGGCTCTGATGATGGCTTGATATATACCTTTATTACCTTAAAGGTTGCATGTAATTTGGATGATTATGATTGATACTTTGGCACATGAACCTAAGGGTCAATAACAAAGAAGGGGCAAGTTGCAGATAGCTCGATGATTATGTCTTGGCAAGGTCACTTTCCCTATATTCAAAGGTAGTTATGGATGAGATAATACAACTATTGATGATGTATGTTTAACAGATGGTGAACCTCTCGTTTGTCAATGTAAGCATTTTAAAGTAAAGATGGAACACCTATCCTTGATGCATTATTTCCTGCACTTAAAGGTCTAATGAGATGGAGAAGTTGTTGGACTGGATATATATATCTTGTGGGATCCCTGGTGTTCTTGATAAACACCTATAATATGCATCACTATAAAGAATTTTAGTCGATCTATGGATGGGCCTCATATATTGGATAGTTTCTTGTCAAGATATCTCTGTGATTCTATTATCTATGGTTGGAGATACATTGTTGGGATCTAAGATTCCATGGATATTTTGATGTTGGCTCAGTTGGCAGTGTGATTGGTGGAAAGAGCACACCTAGTGCTATATTTCTTGATTCTGTTGCTTTGGGAGCACTATTGAGGTTGAATGTATAAAGCAACATGCATGGCTTATTACTATGAAGCCAATTGGTTGAGGAAGCTCTTAAGTGAGCCATTTGAGCACGGGTTGGTAACCACTGTCGTATATTGTGACATTCTTGAGTGGGATTCATTTTTTTTTAGAGAATCCATTTTCCACGACAGCTCCAAGTATTGTGTACCTCTCTATTTGGATATGGTACAGTGAAGAGAAATCAAGCTCTATCATTTCTGGTTGGATGTGTATACTACTTTCATCCTTGCATAGCCTCTTGGTCAGGTCAATATTATCTTCCTTCAAAGA
Source organism: Pinus taeda (assembly GCA_000404065.3). NCBI lineage: Eukaryota > Viridiplantae > Streptophyta > Pinopsida > Pinales > Pinaceae > Pinus > Pinus taeda. The sequence continues at coordinate 73,839 of APFE030990301.1, forward strand.
GAGGCTAGGAGTCATGAATAGACCCTTCTATGAGGGTCCTAGCTGAACATTGAGCTATGGGATATCCTAGGGCCCTGGGGTACTTTTTGGAGCTATATGCAACCATATGATGTAGTTCACTCCTTTCCCTATGAGTTTGCTATGTACATGATGTGGTTCCTCCTTTCCCTGTACGTGTTTGCCCCAGTTAGAGATGCACATAGGCATCTTTCAGTTGCCACATATGGATATGTTGGTGGGATGATCATTCCCTATGATCCGTGGTTGACATGTCGGTGGGACGCGGTTCACCCTTTCCCACTTGTAGGATGCTTCCTACAATTGTTTGTTGGCATGCATGTAGGATGTGGTTCATCCTTTCCTTACTATTAGTGATTTGCATGTGCATAGGATGTGGTTTATCCTTTCACTATGATAGTTGTGACATGTGACTATAGGATGTGGTTCACCTTTCCCTACAAGAGATGACATCTGTGTAGTGTGAGTGGTTCACCTTCCCCTATGATAGATGAGATATGCATAGCATGATTGTTTCACCTTCTCCTATGGCATATGGGCAAGATGAGTGGTTCACCTTCTCTTACAAATTCCCCAATATACATCCTATCCATGTAGTCTAGGACTCATGTGAAGTACCTCTTATCTAGCCAATGAGTTGGGAAAAGTGGTTAGGGACCATAACACTAACAATGGACACATCATGTACTGCCATGCTCCTTATGACTAGAATGCATGGTGTTCAACACGGCCTTGATCCACGATCAAGCTTGGATGGGGTTCTACCCCTGTACATGAGGATTTGCCTCTGTCGTTTCCAAAGGTTGCAAGGTCTTGTGACTCACCTTCCAGGATATTTTCTTCTTGATCTATGATATCAAATTTTCAAGAGAGATGAGATGAGATGCAGTCATAGTACATGATGGTTATGATATGATGATTATGATGTCAGCAATATGATGGCAGCATGATGATGGGTATTGGTAGGTGGAATTCCCCTTAGTTGAGAGAGAGTGTTAAAAATGGACAACTAAGGTCCAATTCCACTATAGAAAGGTCATTTGCATGAGATGATGATCCGATTGGATTCCTCTTCTCGAGAGGATGAATTTTTACCTAAGGCATGATGGATTCTGACAAACAGAAATGTATTTTTGAAGTCAAGTCCTCATAGATGGTTTTTGTCAAGGTCAGTCCCACAGTCATGTAGGCTTATGAAGCCCAAGATACATGAAGTTTGACCCACATTTACTTGTATAAATACAAGTTGAGTTGAGATTTTTTTGGCACATCGACAACACACTTCTTCTTCTCTCTCCTCATATGATTAGGTAGTTCGACATCTCTTCTTGGACAACGAGTTTTCTCTCTCCTCTTCACATGTGTACATGATGTGGTTCATCATTTCCCTGTATGTGTTTACCCCAGTTAGAGATGCATATAGGCATATTTTAGTTGTCACATATGAATATGTTGGTGGGATGCTCATTCCCTATGATCTGTGGTTGACATGTCGGTGGGACGTGGTTCACCCTTCCCCACTCGGAGGATCATTCCTATGATTGTTTGTTGGCATGCATGTAGGATGTGGTTCATCCTTTCCCTTCTATCCATGATTTTCATTTGAATAGGATTTGGTTTATCCTTTCACTACGATAGTTGTGACATGTGACTATAGGATGTAGTTCACCTTCCCCTATGATAGATGACATGTGTGTAGGGTGAGTGGTTCACTTTCCCCTACGATAGATGAGATATGCATAACATGATTGGTTCACCTTCTCCTATGGCATATGGGCAGGATGAGTGGTTCACCTTCTCCTACAAATTCACCAACATACATCCTATCCATGTAGTCTAAGACTCATGGGAAGTACCTCTCATCTGGCCAAGAGTTGGCAAAAGTGGTTAGGGACCATAACACTACCAATGGACACATCATGTAATGCCATACTCCCTATGACTAGGATGCATGGTGTTCAACATAGTCTTGATCCACGATCAAGCTTGGATGGCGTTCTACCCCTGTACATGAGAATTTGCCTCTGTCATTTTCAAAGGTGGCAAGGTCTTGTGACTCACCTTCCAGGATCTTTTCTTCTTGATCTATGATATCAAAATTTTAACAAAGATGAGATGAGATGTAGTCATAGTACATGATGGTTATGATATGATGATTATGATGTTAGCGACATGATGGCAGCATGATGATTGGTATTGGTAGGTGGAATTCCCCTTAGTTGAGAGAGAGTGTTAAAAATGGACAACTAAGGTCCAATTCCACTATAGAAAGGTCATTTGCATGAGATGATGATCGCATTGGATTCCTCTTCTCGAGAGGATGAATTTTGACCTAAGACATGATGGATTTTGACAAATAGAAATGTATTTTTGAAGTCAAGTCCTCATAGATGGTTTTTGTCAAGGTTAGTCCCACAGTCATGTAGGCTTACGAAGCCCAAGAGACATGAAGTTTGACCCACATTTACTTGTATACATACAAGTTGAGTTGAGATCGTTTTGGCACATCAACAACACACTTCTTCTTCTCTCTCCTCATATGATTAGGTAGTTCGACATCTCTTCTTGGACAACGAGTTTTCTCTCTCCTCTTCACACGTGTGGATTTGTTTAACTGTAATTTATGTGATTTCCTATAGTTGACTTTTCCAGTGCATAGAGCAGTGTTAACGAACGTTGATCAGGAACTTTGACTGCATTTTTTGTGAATTTGTATTCTTCCAGCTAGGTCGCATTTGTAGGCATAGAGATCGAGGAAATATGTGATGTTTGACTTGTGTTGACCATAGGTCTAAGGAATATTTGACCACAATATTGTTTGATATCTTTGACCGAGTTTGACCTATTTTTGTTGTTGCATTGACTGCATTGTTATTGGCTAAAAAGGTGAATTTCTCTCTCCTTTGACCAAGCTCCTTTGTAGATTGGTGTTGCTGCGTTGAACATTGACCTTTGTTGGTTAAGGTTTGTTATTGAGTAATGTCGACTAGAGACAAAATTGAAGAGATGGAAGACATCATCGGATTGACCTAGTTGCAGAGATGTTTAGATCTTCTATTGGGAAAGTCAACCTTTTTTGTCAACTTTGACTATGGTATAATTGTACTTATGAATATCTCCCCCTTTGAACATTTGATATTATCAAGAAGAAAATATTTGTGGGATTTTTCCCTAGATTTAAGCCTAAATCATGGTGTCCTCTTGTCTTGGCTTGTCTTCTCAATTTATGGTTGCTGTTCTTTCATCAGTTATTGTCATATAGTATTAATTAATGTGATTGCTAATGGAAATATAATGGGATAATGGATTAATAAATTAATTTTCCTAAGCAAATAACATGTTAAGCTAAAATTAACATGAATATACCCTTACCATGGAAAAAATGGCCACCTCAACCACAAAACCTATCTTGGTCATAAGGATGACAAGGTTCTTATGGTAGGAATCCCCAGTGTCCTCAAACTTTCCAACAACCATACCCGCAATACCAACTTTAGTATTATTCTCCTCCCCAACCACCACGACCCAGTCAACCACAATTCCAACCTCAATTGAATTCCATTTAACCCCTTCCATTACCATCTACTCCATTTCTTCATAAATGTAACCAACTATTTGCATAACCACTCCCCAATCCTAATAATAAAACATCTCAACAACCCATCTATAATGTTGAGGGTCAAAATTTTCAAGCTTGTATGATAGATCCTTTAGGTATAAATGATGTCCAACTTATATTCAATCAAGTTTTTCAAAAGAAAGTGCCACTAGTTGTCATCGAAGAATATAAAGAGGATAAAATTCCTAAAAAGGGGACATCTCCTGATTACGAAAGACCCCTCTAAAGGAATATATTCCTACAAATTTAGATGACAACCAAATAAAATAAACTCCTACAATTCCTATAGCTAAAAAACCTTTTGTTTTCTTACAAAATCCTCCTGAGAGACTTCAAATTGATAAATGAATAGAAAGGAAAATAATTTTACCAGATTATTACATGCTAGATGAATTGAAAAATATTTGCATCAAAATTCCCTTGCTTGAAGCTATACAAGAAATACACATTTTTGCAAGAATCGTCATCTTTGGATATCCTCTAGCGAGGGCATTATCAGAAGAAGGGTGGTTGGTCAAAGAACCTATTGTCTCCCACTTGATGATGGGCATGCTCTCATTTCCAGCTTGCATAGTATCCATCTATCTTTTGAGTAAGGCATAGTGCAGGGAATTCTTAGTGTCGAAGCACATGTGGTGGGAAATTTCCATGTACATTGTAAATTTATCATTAAGCTTTTCTAGCTTATCCTCGATCGTTTTTTTGGCTTGATTATTTTCCCACAATGCCAAAGCAAGAATTGTCTTCAATTTCCAAGACAGCTCAATGATGCGGTTATATAGATTTTCCCTGACCCTAGTGAACCCTGGATCGAGGATCCACTCAAACTTAGTATCTATATCCTCAGTGGTTTTTTTTGTGCCGAATGACTTTGACCTGATTCTCCATCTCTTAGATGTGCTCCTGAGTCTCTTGGGAGATAATACTGTTGTAATTGAGGGAAACTTGCTTAGTCATCGCCTTTTCTCGTGTTCTCAGTCACACGCTGGCTTGATTCCACCTTTCCATATTCCTTCCTTTGCGAAGCTTGGTGAAGCGAGCTCTGATCTGGCGAGGGGCCATGCTTTTGAGTGAGGTGAAGGAATTCTTGCAAGTTGAGTTGAGCGGGGGACAGAAACTGGGGGCACGGAAGGGTTCTACAAAGAAGCACTGAGAGCAAAGTGAATTTTCGGTGAGATTTTCCATCCTGGGGTATTCATAGAACAATCTAGAGATGAGTAATTCTAGGAGAAAGGTGGTGATAATTAAACCATGAATTCTCTCCAGAGCCATGTACTTAGAATCTATAGAAAGGCGAAATATGTAACTAGTGCTTGGGTGGAGAGGGTGGCACTCTCTACCAAGAAACATGATTGAGATCCAATGTCCCATGGGAGAATAATTGGATTTGATACAAGAGGTAAGGTTCATCACATCGACTTAGGTAGATTGTATAATTGGAGCCTGGGAGATTTAATATCCTATGGAAAAATAATTATTATTGTGGCCTTTTTTGTCCTTGGTATTGATTGCCTCACAATCATGGCTAAGGGGGCCTTCGCCTAACTCCCTCCATGCAAGGGATTGCAACCTTTCTCCGCTAGTTGTGCCCTCATTGGCGAGTCGATCAGCTACACCATTCACATTCCTCATGACCACTTGAAAGTGGAGCCCACTAAGGTCCATGATATGTTGCTAAATACGACGAAGTGTTTTGGTCAGTCTCCAGTTGTCCATTATCTTGCTGACCCCAAAGCCTTGTTGGAGCTTGTGGGAAGTGAGAGTTTGCAGGGTCTAGTATCCTTCCAGAATCAAGGGGCTGAAGAGTTTCTCTTTTGTGATAGCCAGACCATGCTCCATAGCATTGAGATCCATTGTGTTATTATTGAAAGTCCCTAATTTCCCAAAATAAACCCATTGAATCTCCAATTCTTGAAGACACCACCAAATCTTGTTACTCCTGGGTTACCTTTGGCTGCACCATCGTAATTCTATTTTATCACATTTTTCTTTGGGGGGGACCAATGGTCAGGAGCTTTGGGGGATGCAGTCAAAGGGTTTAGAATAACCTAGAAAGGGTTGTGAAGATCCATGAGATGGAGAATATGTTGGTCCACTGGATAGAGGGGGCCTTGGACATGAGGAAGCTTGGATATGGAAACAGTTTCACGGATGATCTGTATGATCACAGTAAGAAGGTTTTCCCTTGGATTTTTCAAATTCTTGAAAGTTCTTCCATTGTGTTCCTTCCAAATAGCCCAACAGATAGTCCTTGGAAGGAGGTTCCAGGCGCGGCCGACTACTAGGTGGGGGGATATGCTCGAGCACCAGTTGTAGAGAGTGGTTTGGATTGAAGCCCTATCTCTCTCTATCGTCCTAAATATTTCATCCATCCATTCCCATAGCTTGTTGGTGTAGTCATAGGTGTTCGGTATATGGTTGATAGTCTATTCCTGTAATTCACATAGAGAGCATGTAGACGGTCTTGTGAAACCTCCTCGCCAAAGATTGTCCCATGTGAGAATTTTACTGTGCATGACTATCCAGAGGAAGAGGGTGATTTTGGGCCAGTGTTGCCTCCCCTAGAGATTTTTCCATCTTTGATGTTGTTGTAGTTGATCATTATTAGTTATGTAACCATAAGCCTCCTTGTGTTTGAAGAGCCCGACCGTAATTTTTTCCCCATCGCAATTTGTCTTCCCAATTGTCTACATAAATTTTTCGCTCCTTGAGGAGTTGATCAAAGGAATTATAGTCTAGATTTTCTAGTAATGGAAACCACTCCTGCATGTCCATCTATTCTCTCCATCGATCTTCAGGAGTAAAATGCTTCTAGTAGTGGGAAACTTGAAATTTCCCCCTAGCTTGCATGGTTCTTTGAAGGGATGCATGTTGGTCGATGTTGAGGATCGAAAGTTGCTACCAGGAATCCTTCCAGAAGAGGGCATTTTCGCCATTGCAAATCTCCAAGAAGTTCTATCCCTGGACAATATTTTTATTTCTCCACACCTGGTTCCATATCGTCGAGCCTTGGGCTTGAACTAAGATCCTAATGAGGTCTTTGTGGGAGTGATTGGGAGCATATTTTTCTCTCCAAAATTGGCCCCAAGGCGTACCTTGGTTGTCCAACCACCTCCACCAGGTTTTGGTCCTAAGGGCTTTTCCTAGAAGTTCTAGATCTTTGAGGTCGAGCCCTCCTGTATATTTGGTTCGCATAGATGATCCCACCCCATTAGGGCCCATTTCTTCTTTGTGTCTGAGCCTCTCTAGAGGAATATTCTTTGGATGCCACAAATGGTGTTTGTGACAAGTTTTGGGGCTGCCAGAGCCAAGAATAGGTAGAGAGGCATGGCTTGAAGAATAGATTTAACTAAGATAAGTCACCCAGCCAAGTTGAGGGATCTAAAAGTCCAACTAGAGAGTTTCTTGTGCAATCTATTAAGAAGGTCCTCCTAAATTGATTTCCTTAAGGATTTAACAATGACAGGAACCCCCAAGTATCTAAAGGGAAGGGCGCATATCTAGAATCCAAATATTCTACGGATATGTCTTTAAAGGGGAAAAGGAGTGTTGAAGAAGATTTTTTTTATTTTTATTTTTCAAGGTTAATTCAAGTTCTAGACGCTTCAGATCAAAACTTGAGTATACATTTGAAGGAAACAACTTCATCAGTAGTTGGGATCCCATCAAGAGGGTGTCATCGACAAATTGATGATTGGTGGAAGCTAGGGAAGAGTCATGAAGCTTGAGACCAGTGAGGTTGTTGTTGGTGTTGGAAACTTGGAGTGTTCTGCTTAGTCCCTCAGCCATGATGACAAAGATGAATGGAGACAAAGGGTCTCCCTCCCTGATGCCTCTTTAGGGGGTGAAGAGTTGTGTGGGAGAGCCATTGAGAATTATAGAGAAGAAAGCACCTGAGACTAAAGACATGATCCAATCAATGCAATCTTGGTGGAATCCAAAGGCTTTTAGGACTTCACACATATAATCCCAACTGATTTTGTTGGAGGCTTTCGACATATCCAATTGCATTATCATTCTAAGATTTTTTAGGATCTGGAGCAAGTGAATAGTTTCATGAGAGAGGATAATACTATCAAGAATTTGTCTATCTTCCACATACCCCACTTGGTTAGCCAAGATCAGAAGGGGTAACAAAGCCTTTAGCTTGTTTGCTAACACCTTTGAGATAATATTGTAGATAACATTACAAAGGGATTTCATTCTGAATTGGTCTAAAGAATCTACTCCTTCCTCCTTGGGAATTAGATTAAGGAACGTGGCATTCAAAGCACCGAGCACTGTTTTGTGGACCCGAGAGTCCTCCACCAAGGCATGGACCTCTTCTTTGATGAAGGACCAAAAAATTTTAAGAATTCAATGTTAAAACTGTCGGGTCCTGGAGCTTTACCCAAGGGCATGACCAACACAACTTCCTCCACTTCTTGCATGGAAACCTCTCTGAGGAGCATCTTGTTGTGATCCTAATTAAGGATGGTGGGGATATTACTAGTAATTTCTTTGATGGTCTGGGTCTTGTCTATGTGGGGCTCCTGTAGGAGTTTGTTGTAGAATTTGTTCAGTTCCTCCGAGATCTCCTCATGGGAGTTGGCCATTCTCCCATTCGCAGTTCTTAGGCTTAGAATTCAGTTAGTTTTCATGTGTTGGATCATGGTGTAGTGGAAGAATGTGGAATTCTTTTCACAACATTTAAGCTAGCGGACCTTGGATGTTTGTTGCCACAACTTTTCCTCGTACTTGGCTCTTTCCTCCCACCTTTTTTTAAGATCTCTTTCCTCCTCCTTCACCTGATTTGTGATACCCTATTGGATGATTCTTTGTTGGAGCTCCTCCATGTGTTGTTCCAACTCCTTTTTTACCTTGAAGATATTACCGAAGACATACTTGTTCCATTGTTTGTTTTTGTTTTTACATGCTTAAGCTTTTGTTGGAATTGATACATTTGGATACCATTTTGAGGTGGAGAGCCGACCCACTAGTTTTTCATGTTGCTCAATAATTCCATATGCTCCAGCCAAAAAGCCTCAAATCTAAACAAGTGGTTTTTGTGGGTTGTTGAAATATGAATTTTCAGAGCTACTGACCAGTGATCGGATCCCAATTGTGGGATTATTCTGCATTATGTTTCCCAAAAGGCCAGGAAAGTTGCTTCTGAGATGAGGCATTTGTTGATACTGGGGGCAATTTGCCTATCTCCTCCTCGTTTGTTGTTCCAGGTGTAAGTACCATTAACAGTCTTGTTGTAGGGAAGACCCAACACCCCCCACTATTTCAAATTGGGGACCATTTCCATTAATTTTTTGCTAATCATATTTTGTGATTTTCATTTAAGTTAATTGTCTTACAATTTTTTGACATTTTTCATTTTCGTCGGATTTCTGTTTTGATTGTTTCATTGAATCTGACTTTTCACAAGATTTCCATCGATACTTATTTCGACTCATTTGGTCAACCGGTTTGTAAATAGCACTCCTTTGAAGTTTGATCATTTTCTCGCATGGACTAAAAAATGTTAATAAATGTATGATATTTCAATTTTTGCAATTAAAATAGTCATTCATTGTGAATATTAACTCTTAGTTAATTTTTACTAATTCTTTCATTTTTCACTAATGGTCCTACAAAATTACTCAACTAAATTGTATAACACATTTTGGGATCTTGGTAATTTACTCCAATTTGTTATTTTAAAACAAATTGCCAAACCCAAAACCCCAAAATTGCAAAATGGTTGAAGTCCAATTTGTAGGATCGTTAATTCACGTGGGCCCCACTTCTCATCAAATCTTCCCTTCCAAAATCTGGAAATTTAAAATCGTAGAAATGAAATTTGCAATGTGATATTGCGATTGTGATATATTACATATCGTAAAAACACAAATTTCATAAGTCGCTCATTTAAAAAAAACTTGTGATGTGATTTGGTTTATATGAGGGGTTAAGTTGATTTAACATAAGGTTTGGTTTGTCTCAGCTCCTTATGCCTCTGGACTCCATGAACTCATGCTCACCTCACCTCCTTATCCCTCCACCTCACACTCCACTCAACTCACGCTCCACTCACCTCACCATCCCACTCCTCCCACCTTCCACTCCATTAACTCGCACTTCCCCTTATAACTCCACTACTCCCTCACTTTAACTTGTTTCATGTTAACTTGTTTTATTAATATGGGTTGATTCCAATGGTTTGTATTTTAAATATTATATTAATATTATAATAATTATAATTTGAATTATAATATTAATTTATTTAAATCATTTCCATATTAATTAATTTAATTTGTAATCACAAATAATTAACATTAATTAAATAATAACTCTAATCTAATTTTGGATTAGAATTTAATTTAAAGTTTTGATTTTTAGTCGAGGTAACAGAAATTCCAAAGTTTTGGTAATTTTAATACATAAATGGAGTTTTACTTGGCCAAATGAGGCCTAGGACGGCTCATTAGAATGATAAAACAATGAAGAATATTTATGAAGTAGTTTCATTTCCATATTTTATTATTATTGGGTCTAAAATCGAGAAGAAGATCAAGCTCCAAATTTTTTCACAAAACTAATACCTGAGTTTAATTTTCTGCATTTTCATTTTCCCACAACTTCTTCTAAGTGCAGATCCATTCACCTATGTTCTCTTTGAAAAATTAAATCTTGACAAACATCAATAAAAATCTCAGATTTATTTTATTTTATTTATGTAATTAAGTTTTAATTGGATTGCTATAATTCCAGATTTGGTATTTTGATTTTATTTTTCCATTTTAATTTAGTTTTGATTTGTTTATTACATGAAAACAGTTGAAGAGACGGGGAGAAGAAGATCTCAATAAATGAGAATGCCCTAGCAATAAAAGAACGGAATTTTGAGCCAATGAAAATTGATGAAATAAATTTATTCTTCAACAAACTTTCTTGTTGAGAATTCCTTTGTAAATATTATAAATAGTAGATTGTAGAATGTATTAGGGGCTTCTTTCCTTTGCAATCTTGGAATTGTAAAAGCACTACTATAATAGGGATTTAGAGTCATAGGTGAGAGGAGAGAAAATATCAGCTCTGGGGATTATTGAGAATTTTTCTTTTGCATTTTGAATTATGTATAATGGGCAGAGTTTGCACTACTGCACCTCTTGTTGTAACAACATAAGTTCAAAGATTGTAGAGGATTGTTGGAGACTAGAGCCAAAGAAATGGATTCAATAAATTGGTATTTCTAATACTATTGTTTTAAATACTAGTTTCATTTTATGATGGAAGGAATGCGTCATTTTATTCATATTTCTGCACTATTGTTAGTATGAGTAATTTGTCTCAATCATATGTTATTATTTATCTCTTTTCTTATGGGTTGAATTTTGATTTATGGGTAACTATTTACTGATAAATTTGTCTTTTAATATCAATTTAACAAATAATGATATGTTGTGAACTATTTCCTCATATTATTGTTTAATTATTCGAATTACTGATTTAACAATCCATATCATTTTGTGAACTATTTCCTAAATGTTGTTAGTTGATTATTTCAGTTAAGAGGTCTCTGAATATAATGTGTTTTGGTATTCATAATGTTAGTTAATGAACTACTTCGTTAGCTTGATATTAATTATAAGTCACACATTTAAATCTCAATTATTTAAAGTCTTGCTCTTAATTGGATTAGATCAATTTCTGCCTAGTTCAGATAGGATTAGGATTTAGTTCTTTTTGCTTGCATTTTAAAATAATTTTGCATTTAGATTAATTATACATTCCTAAAAGTCCTCTTCTCAAAGAGGAAAACTTTAGTTGTGGCTTGGTTGAGCCCCAGATCAGCTTAAGGATCATTCTCTTTCTTGTTCAGCACAAGAGCTCATTTGATGTCTCTTCTCCATTTGTGGATGAAAGTCATATTTTAAGTCATTTGGAGATTGAGAGAAGGTAACTGGACTTATTTAAACCAATCGCAAACACCATTCCAAATGGAAAAGGAGCTGCTTTAAGGTCTGGACCGGATGGTCATCCCCAGTGTTATTGTAGAAATGCCAACAAGAAAGTGTATTTTCACAATATGACCAACAATCTAATTCAATTAATAATATTCCATTGTATCTAATAGATTTTCATCCATTTTTCACTGACCCATTTGAAAAATATTTGAAATGTTTTCCTTCACATAAGATTGTTAATAGTTTAACACTTGCACATAACACTAACAAATTTATGCAGACCATTGTATCTAAAAGCTTATTTCCACGATTTGGCCTGTCATTTTCTCTTTTGAATCATTTCCAATCATTAATAGAAATTCATCCAAATTTCTATAATCCAATTAAAATTCAACTAGAAATGAAATTCCAAGAGAAGGTAATTGTGAATAAGTTGCTAACGATATATGTACATTATTCTTTCAGATTTAGTTTTCTTAGTTTAATTATATTTGTATTTTTGTTACTAATGTTTGACATGTACTTACATGCAAGAATTAAAATGCTTGCATGGTTATATTAGAAGTATGACTACACCTAGTCATGTTTCCTTCATTAAGTTAGAAATAGAAATAGATTAGATTTAGGTTAGATTTATTTTTTGTTTGCACTTATTTCATTATTTCAGATTTTCAATAAAGCATGTAATGAATCTCATCCCTTCTGGGCATTCCCTTCCATTTTCAGAAAGCGGCTTAAAACATTTTAAGCTATTAGATCATGGATATTTGTGAAAGCACTTGATTTTCTTGTTTTGAAAAAACTCACCACTTTGATCATACATATGAAGAAATTTCAGGAATTTTCCATAGCTTGAATTTTTTTTATCCACAAATAATTCTGAAGAGCTCATTTTTACCACTCATGTCTTCTGATGTAAATTTGAGGTAGATGCAATATGAAAACTCATTACTTAGCATTTTTAGATCAAATAAGTAGATGATATTGAACATCAGAGAAACCGAAGATTCATGAGGTAAAATTTACAGTCAATTTTATTCCAGCTATGTGTTTATAGGTTCATCATCATCTATTGTTAGTTTTACTTTTTTCAAAAGTTATTTCTTTTTTCAAAAGTTATTTCTTTTTTCTTTTTTGTTTCTTTTACAGGGCTTCATCGAACTAATTATGGAGACTTAAGATAAGCAAGCAGCCATAACTTTTTCAAATATGCAACATATTCAAAGAAGTATTATTGGTTATTCATTAGAATTTGAGAATTTTTAATTTTGCTTTAATTCATTAAAACCCCAACGGGAGTTTAAAAACAGCATCGGAAGATTCATATCGAAGCACTTTAATAGCATAATTGTCATCATTCGAAAAGCGTTGATAAACATATTCCCTTATCCAATATTTTTGATATCTATTAAAAGGGATTTTGTTAAAAAGAAAAGTTAACTTGGTCACTTTCTTTTGAACCGAATACCTTAAGAAGTTGTCAGACCCACAAAATGCCATGTCTCATATCGCATTTCACATATCGGAGGTTCTCAAATGAGCATACTTGAAAATTTTCCGATATCCCGAATCAACAATTTTCGACAAATGACTTTGCCAATATTACAATATCCATAAGACTCTGTACCCGATATGACATTTAAATTAAGTTTTAAAAGATATCACATCCTCTCATGAAATCACAATTTCGGTTGAGGCACATGTTTAAAATTTCTGATTCCCGGATCCAATATGTAATTAAATCTATATAATAAAATCCAAATCCAGTCCCACCAATGAGCCACGTCATCTATCGGATTCCCTTATATCGCAAGAATAATATTGGCATTTCCTTTCCCTAATTGCTCTGATCTACAATATGATTATTCTCCAATATCACAATCGCTCGATCACAATTTCCCATCGCTCATATCACAACCTTGCCATCGTAAAACTTATATCGCATCATGAGACTCAAATGGTGTCTTGTCTTAAGATCCTCCGATGTGATAAACTATATTATATGCCTCTCTGCCAATGTATTTTAATTATTATATAACATTCAATTGCATTTCAGCAAAGGTGGATCTCGCAGTTTGCATTTATGCATGGCAAAGAAACTTGTGATGTGAAACATACGATGAGGCACTCTCCTGTATAAAAGAATTTAAGGCACTCTTGGGCAGCCATTGTGGTAATGGAGCAATAAAGAAAAAATTTGGAACGTTGTTTTTTTTTTGTAAGCTAATGTGGTACCATTCATATTAATTCGAGTTAGAACCTGTACATGCATACAGTGGCCTCAACCCGCCCTGAAGGGAAACTGGGTCTGTTGGCCACCTTAAGTTTTTAAATGCCATCCAGAAACAAAAAATACTGAGTCTGCTTGTCCAGGATAAATATACTAAACATTCAAAGAGACTATTACTGTTTCCTATCTGCATTATAAAATATAACAAAAAGAGAGCAAGCTCTCAGCGTCCTAACTAAGAAAACTTTATCCATAACTCGAAATATCAGTCTGCCATGGCGCCCGACTGGTTGTCTTCTACCTTTGCTCCAGAAACGAGCTTCTTTATCAGTTGTTGAATCTCATCAAGCTTTCTATCCTGCATAAGAATGGTTTTATGAAGGTTCTTCGTTTCTTTTTTCAGATTTGGGATGCCCTGGGCCAATTCTGCCATCTCCATAGCAACGTGTTCCATAGTTTTTGCCAGCAACCTCTTCATTACCCAATACACATGGAGAGCCTGCTTGTACAGGGACATGCGTCCAATGGTGTTTCCTGGGTCCGGCAACAGATACTCCCAATCTTCCATTTCGGGCTCCAATTTCTCCTATGTGGCCTCTTCCTCCAGCTGCTGGATTATCTTCCGAATATCCGCATTTGTTTCTTCGGTATACGCCCTCTCCGCATACTGTACCTGATGCTTCAGCATCTTCTTGCCACGTCTTTTTCCTATCGGTGGAGGTGAGCTCCGCTCCTAGTTTCCAACCCGATGTCCTCTCCCTTTACCTCTACGACCCCTTCCCCGTCCTGCACCAGCTTTATTGCCCTCCTTTACCTTGCTTCCTTGACCAGTTATGCCTAAGGGGGCTCCAAGGCAGCCTTCCTCTCCTCACCCTCTGGCTTTCTTTTCTCGATTCCTTGCCTCTTCCGGTTGCCTGTCCTCAGGAGGCCTCCCTTTCCCCATTCCGCTTCTCCTCGTCTGCACTTGACAGCCCTGCTCTGGATTATACATCTCTTCTCCTTCTTTTTTTCCCTCCATGCCCAACTGATTCTGTTCCATTGCTTCCTAGGAGTCGACCATATTTCCTTCCTTCCCCATAGCGCTTCCTCCCCTGCTCATATCAGTCACTTCCTTCCTCATTTTTCTCTTTGTTGCCTTACAATTAGTTTTTCCAGGGATGGGAGGTCGACCCTTCTGCTGACTCCTCCCTGCTTTATTTCTTGCTCTGGTTTCCAAATCCTTACTCTTATCCACGCTCTCACTGAGGGCATCAACTGCATTCCTATCCTTATGCCTCATCCCGTATCCAATTCCTTTATCTTGCCACCCTTCTCTGTTCGGCTACATCGCCTCCCTCTGTTTCCTGCATTTGCCATAATCACCCACACTTCCTCGGCTTACTTCTATGCCAGCTAACCCATGTCCCATCTCTGGAGCACCGCCTCTTGCACCACCTCTGGCCGTCATTGCTCCATCTCCGCTACTCTTTACAATTATGCCCAGTCTGTCGATCGTCCTGTCCACCTGCAGTATTCTCCGTGTGCAGGTGGCTTATCATAGCCCCTCCCTGCTATCACACTAATCACCCTCATCGCCGCCGTTTTCACCCCGATCGGGGGAAAAGTTTGGAACGTTGTTAGATCATTTTCGATTTCTCTTATATTTCAGTTTTAATATATACTCTATATTTAATATAAGAAATTCAAGACCTCCCCACCTACACATTTGTATTTCATTATCTTAGATTTGGTCTTAATTTTGAACAATTTATTAAAATCATGGAGTTGATATGAAACTGGTAATATTAAGAGAACGTTCATCACAACGATTCTTTAAGAAGCATATCTTCTTTTTTATTACTGATGGATTTGTTTTTTTATTTTTCAGATTCCTTGGACATAAAGCATTGCATGATTCTAAGTTACTGCTCACTTTAGATTAAATTTAATAAATGATGATGTTGGGTCAATAAAATTTCTTCATGCTTTTAATTCTAATTAAAGGAAGAAGTTGTCTTTGGTTGGAGAAAATGATTTCTTTCAGGTAATATTAAATGCAATTCTCTAATGATAAGTTTCATGTGCCCATTTTCATTACTTTACTTTTGTTTTTAGTTTCGTTTTTTAATTTTTGTTAATCCTGAACTCAGTTTTTACAGGTCTTCTTGAACCTTTTGGCACCTCTACTAGATAAATTATGAAGTTCATTCTCTTTTGTTCAGTTTTCTTTGAGATTCTTGAAAGAAGCAGTAATGATCCTCATCAAATCAGTTACACTGGGGATTTTATGAGCCTTTATTCTTTTTTTAGTATTACTTTTGTTAGAAAATGGCTAAGATGCTTTTATACGGATTTTACTTTGAAACAAGAAAGTTTGCAATAGACATGGACTTCTCATATAGCATATTATCTATCATCAATGCTATTTCAGCCTCTCCATTTTAAGAGCCTTATTTCTTATAACTCTGCAAGATAAACAATTTAAATCTCTACATTAGAAGGAACATACATATGCTTATTTTCTTTTATCTCTTTTGTTAAGACATTTATATAAGTAGTCTTATTGGAGTTCGTCTTTTAAATTTGGATTTTTCTTTCAATTTTTGCTTTGCTCATTTCTTTTCTTACTTTAGTTTAAGAATTCTTTTGCTTTTGCTTTTGCTTCTGTTTTGATTTTGGTGACTCTACCATGATTTATGTGAAAGACCTTTTTCCTCACCCAACAACGATTAGCATACATGAGAAATCTCCTAACTCTATCTATTTCAATGAATTTCATTTATCATTAAAGATATATCTTTATGGAACCATAAAACCATCTTGCTTTAAATAATTTTCGTAGAGGAACACACATCCTTACTAAGTGACATAGCTTATTTTTTCAAGGAAATAATTAATTTAGGTTTAATACAATGAATCCCTCACCACACCCCCCCTCCGCTATCCACATAAAAGCCTCTGATTGATCGCTGCAAGGAAAAAAAATGGAGTAAATATTATGAAAGTATTATATCTATTAAACATAAATCTCTATTTCCATCCAACCTCTTTCACTCAAATGCATCATAAACTAAAAGTTTGCAAATGTGCTTATCAAAAGCGTGATTAAAGAGGAAGCATCAAAATATAGGTAAACTCGTCGGTGCTATGGACGCTCGCTACCAGGCGGGCTAGGCTTGTATGGCATAAAAGACAACTTTTCCAAGGTGTTGTTCAAGCTCGTTGGCAACGAACCTATGTCAGAGACAATCATAAAATGGATATATGGTTTATCAAAAACTCTTATCTCTACCTTCTTCTATTTTTATATGAGGTAGTTTTAAAACAAATTTTCCCAAATTTGGATTCATAAATTTTACTCGAACCTCTTTTGAGTACTTATCTTTACAAACTCATATTGCTTAATCCATTTATGTGGAACCTATGGAAATGTTTTTTTGTTAGATGATTTCATGATTTCCATTATTTTTAACCTTTGGGGAAATTAAAGTTCATCATCTTTAACCGGAGATAACTAGCTCTTCCTAGTGTGTTGTCATTGTTGTAGGGAAAACCCAACACCCCCCATTATTTGAAATAATAGGGACCCTTTCCATTAATTTTTGACTAAGCATCTTTTATGATTTTCATTTAAGTTAATTGTCTTATAATTTTTTGTCATTTTTCCATTTTCATCGGATTTATGTTTTGATTGTTTTATTGAATCCGACTTTTCACAAGTTTCCATCGATACTTGTTTCGACTCATTTGGTCAACCGGTTTGTAGATAACACTCCTTTGAAGTTTGATCATTTTCTCACATGGACTAAAAAAATGTTAATAAATGTATGATATTTCAATTTTTGCAATTAAAATAGTCATTCATTGTGAATATTAACTATGAGTTAATTTTTACTAGTTCTTTCATTTTTCACTAACGGTCCTACAAAATAACCCAGCTAAATTGTACAATGGATGAAAACATATTTCGGGATCTTGGTAATTTACTCCGATTTGTTATTTTAAAACAAATTGCCAAACCCAAACCCCCAAAATTGCAAAATCGTTGAAGTCCAATTTGTAGGATCGTTAATTCATGTAGGCCCCACTTCTCATCAAATCTTCCCTTCCAAAATTCCGAAATTTAAAATTCCCGAAATGAAATTTGCAATATGATATTATGATTGTGAAATATCACATATCGCAAAAAACAAATTTCATAAGCGCTGATTTAAAAAAAACTTGTGATGCGATATGGTTTATACGAGGGATTAAGTTTGTTTAACATAAGGTTTTGTTTGTCTCGGTTCCTTATGTCCCCTGACTGCATGACCTCACACTGACATTATCTCATTATCCCTCCACCTCACACTCCACTCAACTCACCCTCCACTCACTTCACCATCCCACTCCTCCCACCTTCCACGCTTCCACTCCATTAACTCTCACTTCTCCATATAACTCCACTACTCCCTCACGTAACTTGTTTCATGTTAACTTGTTTTATTAATATGGGTTGATTCCAATTGTTTGTATTTTAAATATTATATTTAATATTATAATAATTATATTCTAATTTGAAGTATAATATTAATAATTAAATTATTTATTGTAAAATCATTTCATATTAATAATTTGTAATAATTAATGAATTTTCAACCACAATTAATTAGCACTAATTAAATAATAACTATAATCTTAATTTGGGATTATAATTTAATTTTGAAATTTTGAATTTTAGCGAGGCAACAGAAATTTGAGAATTCTAGCAATTTTAATACATCAATTTTGGAAGCTCATAAATGGAGTTTTACTTGGCCAAATGAGGTCCATGACGACTCATTGGAAAGATGAAATTATGGAGAATATTTCTAAAGTAGTTTAATCTCCATATTTTATCATTTATTGGGCCTAAAATCCAACAGAAGATCAAGCTCCGAATTTTTTAACAAAACTAATTTATGAGTTTAATTTTCTACATTTTCATTTGCACACAACTTCTGAGTGCAGATCCATTCACCTATGTTCTCCTTGACAAATTAAATATTCACACCCATTAATAGAGAACTCAGATTTCTTTTATTTTAATTATGTAATTAAGTTTTGATTGGATTTGTTTTAATCCTAGACTTGGTATTTTGATTTTATTTTTCCATTTTAATTTAGTTTTGATTTGTTTATTGCAAAAATATAGTTGAAGAGACGAGGAGAAGAAGATCCCAATCAATGAGAATGTTCCAGAAATAGAAGAATGGAATTTTGAGCCAATAAAAATTGATTGAGTAGATTTATTCTTCAACAAACTTTCTTGTTGAGAATTCCTTTTTAAATATTATAAATAGCATATTGTAGAATGTATTAGGGGCTTCTCTCCTCTGCAATATTGGAATTCTAAAAGCACTACTATAATAGGAATTTAGAGTTGTAGGTGAGAGGAGAGAAAATATCAGCTCTGGGGATTATTGAGGATTTTTCTTTTGCATTTTGAATTATGTATGATGGGCAGAGCTTGCACTACTGCCCTTCTTATTGTAAAGACAGAAGTTCAAAGATTGTAGAGGATTGTTGAAGACTATAGCCATAGAAATGGATTCAATAAATTGATATTTCTAATATTATTGTTTTAAATACTAGTTTCATTTTATGATGGTGGGAATGTGTCATTTTATTCATATTTGTGTACTATTGTTAGTATGAGTAATTTGTCTCAATCATATGTTATTATTTATCTCTACTCTTATGGGTTGAATTCTGATTTCTGAGTAACTATTTACTCAGAAATTTGTCTTTTAATATTGATTTAAAAAATAATGATATGTTCTGAACTATTCCCTCATATTATTTTTAATATTTGAATTACTAATTTAACAATGAATATCATTTTGTGAATTATTTCCTAAATGTTGTTGATTGATTATTTTAGTTAAGAGGTCTATGAATAGAATGTGCTTTGGTATTCATAATGCCAGTTAACTGAACTAATTCGTTAGCTTGATATTCGTTATAAGTCAGACATATTTAAATCTCAATTATTTAAATGTCTTGCTCTCAGTTGGGTTAGATCTATATCTGCCTAATTGAGATAGGATTGGGATTTAGTTCATTTTGCTTGTATTTAGAATAATTTTGCATTTAGATTAATTCTACATTCCTAAAAGTCCTCTTCTCAAATAGGAAAACTTTAGTGTGGCTTGGTTGGGCCCTAGATCAGCTTAAGGATCACTTTCTTACCTAATTAACAAGAGAGTTGATTTGATGTCTCTTCTCCATTGGTGGATGAAAGTCATATTTTAAGTCATTTGGAGATTGAGAGAAGGTAACTGGACCTAGTTAAATAATTCAAAACCACCATTCTAAATAGAAAAGGAGTTTCTTTAAGGTTTGGACCGGGTCGTCATCCCCAATGTTGTTGTAGCAAATTTTGAGGCTTCTAGAAGTCTACATGTCCACCAGTTCCATTTTATCTATGGTGTCTTGGAAGGATTTTGCATCCTTGTCCAGTTTCCTAAGGCCTCCTTTATTTTCTAATAGATTGAGGATCGTGTTAAAGTCCCCTCCTCTAATTATTAACATATGGGGTATGCTTTCAAGAATTCTCATGATTAAAGTTAGCATTTGGATCCTCTCTTCTACCCTATGAGGTCCATAGATATTGGTTACATATATTGCTTTGGTGGTTCTTGTTATTTTTATGACTACATTGATAGAGCTTTTAGTCGTTATTGAAGAGGTTAATTCATATAATGAGTTCTTCCACATAATCAATTCCCCTTTGGTTGTACCACATGCTGCATTGGCTAAGTAATTGTAGCTTTTACAACATTCCTTTTGCAGGGCTGGCATGTCTTCCATAGCTAAGTTTGTCTCTTGGAGGAGCACTATGTCTGGTTTGCTAGTCAATATTATTTGTTTTAAGAATCTTTTCTTTCCAGCATCATGTAAGCCTCTGCTGTTCCATGAGATGCAATTAATTGAGAAAGATGAGGAGTTAGGATGAGATCCCTTACCTTTCCCTCATTGATTAACCTTGCGCCTAATTCCTGAAGGAGTTGGCTTGTGGTTTTCCGTCCTTGTTTGTGGCTTGGACCTTTGGGGTTGTACTGATCAACTATGATGTTTGACAAAATTTCTTTGTAGGCATTGTCCTCAAGGTGTTTCCTTGCTATGGTTTATCTCAGTTCTTCTTGTATTAGATATGCTCCTTCTATGTTTTGGATGTTTTCCTCGGGTATTATGGCCAGGACACTTCTTTCCCATACTTTTTCTATTGAGTTGAGATCAACTCCTCCTAGGGATTCTTTTATGACTTGGTCCACTTCTAAGTCTTCTTTGGGTTCGAGGTCCATATATATGTCTTTTGAGGGTTGGCCATTCTCATTGTGGCTCTGTATGGGAGCGGCCTCCCAATTCTGCTCTTGTAACATTATTTTTTTATTTAGCATTTCACCTTCCTCCTTGACATTTCCTTCTTAAGTTTGTTCTTTCGGGTTCTATTGCAGGGCTTCAAAATTATTTCTATTCAATGGATGTTACTGACCCTATTTTCCTTGATTTCTTTTGTTGTTTCTACTCTTGGGGGTTGCCTCGGTGAAGCTATGTTTTTTCGTCTTCTTTTGCGCTTGGGTAATGGTTTTTTGGGAGAAACTGTGGGGGAAGTATCTAAAGAGATGATTGTGCTCATGACATTTCCTACATCTAAAAGGGATGTGTTGATAGTATATGTTCTGAAGCTATACGTCGTCCCTGAAAACCAATTTAATAACCTCTGGAAGTGTCCCTGATACATTCAAATAGAAGAAAATTTTGACATAATGCATTCACAAGTTGTTTATATGGTGATATGTTCATTTATTATGGAAATTATACTAAGAAAATCACATTACATCCACCTGTAAAAACAATAACTGAAGTAGAAAATGATGTTTGGATTGAAGATGATATTAATGAAGACTTTGAAAAAATTCCACTAGTATTAACTATTTTACAAAATGATGAAGAAGATCAATTAGTAAAATTAATGAACAATCATGATTTTTCTTCATATTGTGAGCAAAATTACTCGGTACACATGCTAGATTAAATTTTTCAGAAAGATTGTATAATTGAATATTTTTCATCAAGACATTCCAAAGTATCATTAAACTCTATGGAGAAATTTGATAATTCTTTGATAAAAAATTATTGAGGAAAAACATTAAACATTAATAATAACTTGGAAGAATTTCAAAAGAAACAATTGATAAAGATGCTACAAAAACATTCCTCTACATTTGCATGGGAATATACTGACAAGAAAGGTATTGATCCAAATACATGTATGCATCGTATTTATATTCAAGAAAATTCCAAACCAATGAGACAACCTCATAGAAGGATGAATCCCAATCTGAGAGAAATTATGAAAGAGAAATTACAAAAAATACTTAATGTGAATTTCATATATATATATTTTCAAATAGCCAATAGGTTTCACCCTTGGTGATTGTGGCTAAACAGAATTGAAAATGGAGAGTATGCATAGATTATAGAGAAATAAACAAATCTACTTTAAAGTATCATTTCCCACTACCCTTTATTGATCAAGTTTTAGATACTTTAGCAGGGAAGAAATATTTTTCATTAATTTGATGGTTTTAGTGGATACAATAAAATTCAATTAGCACATGAAGATAAATACAAGACAACTTTTACATGTCCATAGGGTACAAATGCTTATAGGGTACCTCCTTTTGTTTTATGTAATGTGCCTGCTTCATTCCAAAGAGAAGTGTTAGATACCTTTTCTGACCTTATCCATGATTGTGTAGAAGTTTATATGGATGTCTCTACTATCTATGGGAGCAATTTTGAGGAAGCAATGGAAAAATTAGAAAAAGTTCTTATTAGATGCAAAGAACTAAATCTTTCATTAAGTCATGAAAAATGTTCTATGCTGTTTAACGAAGGAATTTTTTTGGGCCATCATATCTCAAGTGTTGGAATCAAGGTGGATACATCAAAGGTTGAAGTCATTTCCAAAATTTCAGTACCAACATGCCAAAGAGATGTTAGAATTTTTCTATGTTTAAAAAGTCACTATAGAAGGTTTATAGAAAAATTCACAAAATAAGCTTCACCATTGTCAAACTTCTTTCAAAATATTGTGAATTTGTTTGGAATTCTGACTGGCAAATTTTTTTTGAATCATTGAAATAGAAAATTTCTTAAGCACCAATTTTAAGAGGACAAAATTGGTCTCTCCCATTTCATATTTCAATTGATGCCTCAGATATAGCTTTGGGAGCTATATTAGGACAAAATATTTGAATCCTTATGCCATTTAATATACGAGTAAAAAATTGACTCCAACAAAGTTAAATTACACAGTTACAAAAGGGAGTTTTTAGTTGTTGTTCATGTCATTAATAATTTTAGACATTGTATCACTAGTTATGAGACTTTCATTCATACAAATCGGTATGCAATTAGGTATCTAATGAACAAACCAATTACTAATGGCAGGATCACTAAGTGGCTTTTATTATTACAAGAATTTAGTATTACCATTTTAGATAGGCCAGGAAAAGGAAACACGGTTGTTGATTTCCTTTCCAGGATGCAAAATGATAATAATGATGCTCCTATAATAGTTAATTTTCCTGATGAATCTCTTTTTGCAACATCCACTAGAAATCTCTGGTTTGCATATGTTTCTAACTATTTAGCTACAAGGAAATTTCCTCCTCAATTATCAGCCAAATAAAAGAAGAAAGACATTAAATCCAATGCACCCTATTCTTGGGTAGAAAGGGAACTGTAATGAATTGGACCTAATTTGATCATTCAAAGATGTGTTCAATAAGATGAAGTATGTTAGGTACCTATAATACTAGTGTATCCCTAATATTGTTATTTTTGCACCCCATGTAGCCCCCATAATGTTATTGTTATGCCTTATAAAAGCCCACTATTATTATTGTTGTGTCCCTACATTATTATTGTTATGTAGGCCCTGATTATTTTGTGAATATTTAGATTCTTGTATATACCAAGGAGGCCTTGTCATTTGTATAATCCAAGAATTGTTCATTTATGTGATGTAAAAGGACATTTCCCCCTCGAAGAGGCCTATTTTCTAGTCATTGATCTATCTTTTATTTGTTTTTGTGATTTGGTTACATAACATTTGGTATCAAAGCTATGGATCCTAGGGCTTTGCTGCTTCAAATAGGTTATCTTGGAATTTTTTCTATAACCTTTTTTCTACAAGGTTTCGAAATCTGAAATTTTGACCTCATGGAACCGAAATATTAATGAACATTATCTAAAAATTTCATATCTTGGATCGCTATATTCACAAAGATAGGGTTCAAGGAAGTTAGGGTTTTTGTATTCTCTAGAATTCTGTCTCAAACAAGTGCCTCAAGGAAAATCATCATAAATTTTGTTTCAGGCATCCAAATTGAATTTCATAAAAAGTGGTTTAAATTTCATAGACTTTAGTTTCTTGGGTACCATTTTCAGGGCCGAAGGTCAAAACAATGACATGTGGCATTTCATACAAGTTTGCTCTACTGAACTAGTCCGTAAGTAGGTCATATTGGGAGATTTGACCTAAATTTATCTTGAAGAATCCAATCTCAGTCTAATTGGTGGGGTTGGAAAGAGGACAAAGAGGATCACCATAGGATGAAATTTCAGACCTTGGGAGGCCGAATTCATAGAGAAACAATAGTTTCAAGATTAGCCTATCAACAAGCTCTAAATCAAGCTCTAAAAGGTGTTTATTTTTAAATTTGCATTACTTTTGTTTGAAGTGATTCAAAGGGCATAGTGAAGCATATATATCATTAATTTGTCCAAAATGCCTCCCAAACAAAAAAATGCTACACCCATTAAGCCTCAGAAATATTTACTATGACACATGAAGAAGAAGAAATGCAACGTGATATATCAAAATTATGAGACCAAGTGCAACAATTTTCACTCCCACAAAGAGAAACTAAAGATGAATTAGAAGCGATGAATGTTAAGATGGATGGTTTACAGGCAAAAATAAAAGCATAAACGGAAGGTTTGAATGAAGGTTTGACAAAGTTGCTACAGGAAATGCTTCCTAATGGCTGTAAGGTAGTCCATGAAAACCATGATGAGAACAAAAGGAATGTGAATCATGATTTTAGAGACTCTAACTTTGGGTTGAAGACCCACCACATTCCAAATATCGATATGTGGAAGTTTGATGGCAAGGATTTGGTAACATGGATACTACAAATGGAGTAATTCTTTAATCTACATGATGTGCCACACACAAAAAAGGTAAGCATTGCAGCTTTATATTTTGAACCCAATTAGTTTGTATGGTATTGATGAATTTGGTCTCATAAATCAATTGTCACTTGGAAAATTTTTACGAAGTAATTGGTAGAAAATTATGAGGATACAAAGAGAAATAGCATCTTTAGCCAATTGATAAATCTCAAACAAAAGGGTTCAATGGTGGAGCACGTTAAAGACTTCCAAATATTAAATATCAAGGTACCTGATATTCCTTGTCGACACAGCCATAACCTTGATCACTTTAAACAACGACTCTCCGATCAAATACCCTGCCCAGAGTTGTTCAAATGGATAGGAGCATGTGATTGATGTCTTCATAGGGACTTTAAAGGATAACATCCAACATGAGGTTCACCTTTGGGAACCTGATTTATTGGAAAATGCATTCAGGGTGGTAAGAACAGTTGAACGCAAAATTATGGACACAAGGAGGTCTACCACTCACAACTATAAATATGGAAGTGTTGTTTCTTCTAGCCTCCCAAAAACTACAAGGTTGACACCACAACAACCGAGGCAAAAAGAGAAAAATGGCTTTGTTACAATTGTGATAGCAAATACACTAAAGGTCATAAGTGTGTTGAGAATAAATTATTTTACATAGATTGTGAAGAGGAGGAAGAAAGGGAACAAGAAACATAAAAAGAAGAATATATACACTAGGAGCCAACCCCAAAGAAAGAAGAAATGAATATGACCATATCTTGTAATGCATTGGCGGGAATTTCCACTCCTCAAACTCTCAAGGTAGAAGGATATATCAAGAAGAAAAAGGTGATAATGTTGATTCATTTGGGTAGTCCCCATAATTTTATTCATTGTAAGATAGCCAAGGAATTGAATTGATTTCTATATCCATCACCAGAGTGTCAAGTGATGGTTACAAATGGAGGAACTATAAATTGCTAAGGGAAGTTCCATAATATCAAGCTAACCATGGGGGAATATGTATTGATTAGTCTAATGCTTTCCCTTCCAATGGGTGATGTTGATGTTGTATGAGAATTCCAATGGTTACAATCTTTGGGGACGATAGCTTTTAATTTTCAAGAACTTTTCTTGAAATTTTTCTGGGAAGGGAAGGAAATTGAAATAAGGGGTATCGCAAGGAGACCGGGGAAGATAATCAGCTCTAATGGAATGGCAAAGCTTTTTAATAAATAAGAAAGAGACGTAATTGCATAATTACGTTTGCTAGAGGTTCAAACATCGAAATCCCTTTTCTCCATATCTCCAAAGAGCCTTGGGAAATCCTTTCAAGGTATTTGAGACTCCTCAAGGTCTCCCACCTATTTGTGATCATGATCATTTTATTCACTTAATTCTAGGAATTTTTCCTCCAAACATCATACCTTATAGATATCCCTATGCCCAAAAGAGTGAAATTGAACGTATGGTTGCAGAAATACTAGAGGTAGGTATAATTCAAACTAGCCAAAGTTCTTTCTCTTCTCCAGTAGTATTGGTGCATAAGAAGGATGGATCATGGCATATATTTCCATATTATAGAGAGCTCAATAAGCTCACTATTAAAGATAAATTTCTCATTCCTGTCAATGATGATTTTTTTAATGAATTACATGGAGCAAATTGCTTCACCAGGCTGGGTCTTCATTTTTGTTATCATCAAAATAGAATGAAGACATAAGATATTCTAAAAATAGCATTTAGAACTCATGAAGCTCATTATGAATTTTTGGTCATACCTTTTGGCCTTACCAATGCACCTTCCACATTTCAAGGTTTGATGAATTCCACTTTCAAACCCTTTATTACAAAATTTATGTTAGTATTTTTTGATGATATACTAACCTACAACAAGTCTTGGAAATATCATGTTAAACATGTTGATAGGGTGTTTAAACTATTGGAGGAGAAACAATTGTTTCTTTGGGGAGAAAGAAGTGGAATATTTGGAACATATTGTATCTCATGAGGCTGTTAAGGTAGACCCTAACAAAATCAAATCCATCAAGGAATGGAAAATCCCACAACCTTAAAGCATCTTCAAGGATTTCTTGGGTTGACATGGTATTATCGCAAGTTTGTTAAGAATTATGGGAAAATAGAAACACCTCTGTTAGGCCCCTATACTACTAGTGTAACCCCTTATTGTTATTAGTACAACCCACTTATTATATTGATGTACCCATGTAGTGCCCATATTGTTACTATTGTGCCCTAAGAAGCCACTATTTTATTATTGTGCCCTTACATTATTATTGTATGTCGGCCTCTGATTATTTATGACCCTTAACTCTTATATATAGAAGGAGGTC
>APFE030990301.1:102973-129218 GCA_000404065.3 Pinus taeda
TGTATCATCCAAGAATTGTTCATTTGTGTAATGTAAAGGAGGTTTCCCCCTCGAAGAGGTTGAATTCTAAGGCATTTCTCTCTCTTTTCTATCTTTTTGTGAGCTGGTTTCATAACAAGCTCTAACAACGTTACTGGATAAAGATGCATTTTTGTGAACTTTGGAGGCAACTAAATCCTTTTAACATCTTAAAGATGTAATGTGCCAAGCTCCAGCCTTGGCTACACCATATTTCACAAAAACCTTTATTATGGAATGTGATGCCTCAGAAAATGGAATTGGTGTTGTTTTAATGCAAGAAAGAAGACCCATTGCTTTTGAAAGTTGTCCAATCAAGGGAAAGTATTTACACAAATCTATTTATGAGAAGGAAATGTTGACAATACTAAATGCCCTGAAGAAATGGTTCCCTTACCTAATGGGAAGACACTTCAAGGTAAAAACAGATCATGATAGTCTTAAATACTTTTTGGAACAAATATTATCCACAAAAGAGCAGCAAAAATGGGTCACAAATATGTTGGGTTATGGCTTTGAAATCATCTACAAAAAAAGGAAGCAAAATGTTGTTGTAGATCCAATCTCAAGAAAGGATGAGGATGTGGTAGCATTGCTCTATGCCATTTCTATTATCCAGCCTAATTGGATAACTAAAGCAAAGTATGAATGGAAAAGTGGCAAAGAGGTGTGAACACATTCAAAATTTGTAGCAAGATCTGAATACATTTGATACATTTATCTCGAAAAATGATTTATTATGGTACACATATTGTTTATATTTATGTGAGAACTCCTAACACAAACAAAAGTTTCTTTTGGAATTGCACACCTCTACTTTAGGAGGGCACTCGGGATTTTTAAAAACTTAACACAAGGTCAAGAAGGATTTTTTTTAGGATGGCCTTAAATCTAATATTCAAAATATAGTTGATAAATTCAGACCTCGGGTCCGTTACAAATTTTAGCCATTCTATCTTAGCGTTGCGAGGAGGTCTCAATGGATTTTATCACAAGTTTACTCAAGTCTAAAGGAAATATTGTCATCATGGTGGTAGTTGATAGACTTACCAAGTATGCAAACTTTTGTGCACTATGTCATCCTATCAAGTCCAGTATAGTTGCTACTGCATTTATGGAAATAGTTCAAAAGTTACATGGAAACCAAAGATTATTGTAAGTGACAAAGATCCCATTTTCATTGGAAATTTTTGGACAGAATTGTTTTCTTATCTTTGTACTCAATTAGTTCATATCTCATCTTATCATCCTTAATATAACTTGTAAACTAAGGTAGTGAACAAACGTTTGGAAGGCTATATTCGTTTCTTTGTATCTAATAAACAAACACAATGGTTCAAGTGGTTACCTCTGACATGATGGTGTTATAACACTTCCTTCCATACCGCAACAAAAATGACCCTATTTATGGCACTTTATGGACATCATCCACCATCCATCACATCGTCTTTAAGAGAAATGATAAGGTTTAAACAATGGAAAATCACATCGAGCATCAGCAACAAGTTATCCAACTCTTAAAGTATAACCTGACTCTAGCGCAAAATCGAATGAAACAACAGGTAGATCAACATCGCAGTGAAAGAATTTATTACGTAGACGATTGGGTATTTTTAAGGCTACAACCATACAAACAATTGTCCCTCAAAAAAGCTAATAAGGATAATAAATTATCACCCAATTATTGTGGTCCTTACAAGGTGTTCCAAAAGATTGGTAGTGTGGCATACAAATTGGAGTTGTCGACATCTTCCTTAGTACACCCAATTTTCCATGTTTCATGCTTAAAGAAGGTTATAGGTGATAATCTCCCAGTTCAAACAATATTGTTGGAACTTGATGAGGAAGGAAAAATCATGTTGTATCCTGAAGCAATCATGAACACAAGAACCCGATAGTTACGAAATTGATCAGTTTTAGAGTATCTCATTAAGTGGAAGAACTTATCCGTTGAAGATCCCACATGGGAGAATAAAAATTTTATACAGAAGCATCCATAACTACTCAAGCATTGAGGACAAAACTTTCTTTTGAAGGAGAGGGGAATTTTAGGTCCATATAATACTAGTGTAGCCGCCATATTGTTATTGTTGTGCCCCATGTAGCCCCCATACTGTTATTGATGTGCCCCATAGAATCTCACTATTGTTATTGTTCTGCCCTTACATTATTAATGTTATGTAGGCCCTGATTATACTATGACCCTTTAGACTCCTATATATACCAAGGAGGTCTTGTCATTTGTATCATCCAATAATTTTTCATTTATGTGATGTAAAAGGAGGTTTCCCCCTCAAAGAGGCCAATTTTCTAGTCATTGATCTATCTTTTCTTTGTTTTTGTGATCAGATAACATAAAAAAGCACTTATGATATTAAAATCTTGCCATGATAAAGCATGTGGAGGACACTTTGTTGATAGAAGAACTACATATAAAGTGCTTCTTTTGGAATATTATTGGTCTTCCATTTTCAAGGATGTTAAGAATATGTCAAAAGATGTGAGCGCTGCCATATAATGGGGAGACCTATTCAATCAAATGAGATGCCGCCACAACCATAGGTACTAATAAAGCCTTTTGAAAAATGGACTCTGAATTTTGTTGGACCAATAAACCCTCCATTAAGCAACAATGGACAAGATGGCATGGTAAATTCATCAAAGTAAAAAATTTCAAGTCAAGTGATTCAACTCTTCTTTTTATTTCAAGTTTAAAGACTTTCAAGGAAAATTTCAAACACATTGGCTTGGTCCCTATGAAATAGAAATTGTTTTTGATAATGGGGCAGTTAGAATTAGGACTATTGGGTAAGAAAGGATCACCTTCCTTGTCAATGGGCACATATTGAAGTTATATCATAAGCCTTTTACAAGAGAAGAGTTTGTTAAAAATCTATAAGAAAATTTTGATTTTAGGTTGGTAGGAAAAAGAGATTCTCCTCCACCACCAAAAGATGTGTAATTTATTTTTCTTTACAAAAAAAAAACAAAATAAAGAAGCATAATTATGAGAACCAATATTGTTGGCATTCCTATGCAGAAAATATTAATTGAAAACCAAGGGATCCTTGGCAACTTGGAATTTCTTATTCCCCTTTCTTCTTCATGTTTTCCTTTATCCCTCTCTTTCTTTATAAGATAAATTTTTCAAGTTCAAATAAATTTCTTTGGAGACTTTGTTTCTCTTTTAAAGAGAACTTTTAGTGGTCATCATCTTCATCCTCCATTATCAACATTCAACATCAGTAAAGACTTAAAGCAGCAAAAAACAGGATTAAGACAAAATTGCATAATTGTCAACATTCTGCAGTTGATTCCACATTCCATAGCCAGTTTCCTCCAAGATACATCATGGACTTGCAAGAAAAAAATCAAGATACAAAAAAGTAAGGTATGCATTATGAGGTAACTATAGAAATGGTAAATCAATTTCATTAAAGTGAATTATAGACTTTTTAGTCGATGGATTTATTAGCACATTAATAATATATCTTTTAGAATAATGACCTGCATTTGTCTTATAATTTCAATCATATTCTACATCCCATCAGCACATACTCCCATATATCATTCCATCATATCGAGAATTCCTCTTATCATATGCAAATAATTTGAATCCCATGAATTATGACGGTTTTAATGGATCAAATCCAAGAAAATTGTGGATAATTATGAATTAAACAAGGAGAGATACACTTCAATACTACCACCACCATGTCATTATAAACCTACCACTACCGAATTTCACCCATTTTGTAGCTCAGTTCTCCATTCAAACCCTATTAAAAGAAATAATTCAGATGTGAAAGTTCTTATCCACAACGATGGGAGTTCTTGTTCATTATGAACCAGTTGGGGTTAATTTTCTTAGTGCTTATTCTTAGGTCTAAGAACAATTGCAGAAGGTAGGATGGCTCATGTTATTTGAAAATTTTAATGGGCATGAAATTGAGGTCACTAGAGCATTTTTTATGAGCCTTTGATAGAGTGGAAGTGGAAATTGGGGATATAAGGTTGAAGACAACCGAGTCTTTCATTGTAGACGTGACAAAACTACCAAGGTGTGGCAAAAGCTAGCTTAAAAACCAAAGATTGGGGATGAAAAATTGAAATCCTTTCTTCATAATCTAGGTATGGATCTTTCAACCTTTAAGAAATGCACACATGTGTCTGCAATAAAATCTAAATGGCAGAATCTATTATTAGCATTGCAAAAATTTCTTACATGTGAAGGGAGATACTAGGTCTTACTCTTCTACCATGCTAGACCTATAATGCATTTTCTTAAAGGAAAAGAACGAAATATTCCTTGCTATCTTATGTGAAGCTTGAAAAAAATGGCTTTCAACATTCAAAGGGACTCCAGGAACATTTACCAAGTACTATATCATCATGGGTTACTAAAAATACTTGTAGAGGCATAGTTAAGAACCAATGATGATAATTGGAAAAAATTTCATAAAGAAATCATTTTGTGGAGGTCGTAGAAGAGGAGAGGTCAAGAAAACAAGGAGAAGTCACAAGAGGGTTTCTATAAACCCTAACCCTAAGCCCAAAGCAAAGGAGAATGAGAATTGGGCCACATAAGCTACAATAGAAACAGAGGTTCCAAACATTGAGAATCCAGAGGATAATATCCCACTCGATGAATTCATAAAGAATGCAAAATCTTCCAAAACCATACCAAAGAAAAAGTTATAGAAGAAAAAGCAAGAGAAAAATGAATTGGAAAACTTTAGAATAAATAAAGCCAACAAGAAAGAAACAAATATACCAAAAGAGAACCAAGAAAAGTTACAATAATAGAGCATTAAAAGGAAAGGTACTAAAAATATAATGGATCCATAATAAAAACCAAGAAGGAGTTAGAGAATCAGTAAATGTATGAGCAAGAAAGCAAGTTATGGGCCACCAAAAACTATAGATCTTGATGAGACCCACATGGTAGAAGAAGAAGTGATGTCAGAACTGTTAGATGACCAAAATCCTACAAGGAATACTCCAGAAATTGACTTCATCCAACAATAGGCCTATAATTATTTTAAGACTTTGGAGAAAGAGGCACAACATAAGGTAAATTCTCCCCTGGAACCAAAATTTCATGACGATGCTTTACTTGACGATACTCCTATATTTTATCTACTTGAGTAAGAGGATAATACTCCTTCTCCTAGATATCAAGAGATCATTATAGCTTTGAAGCAAGAGGTTTATGAACTAGAAGTGTTGAATAAGCACATAAAGGATGAGAATGAAATAATTAAAGCTCAGAATGGTACTATTTTACTCAAGATGTGTTACTAGCACAAGAAGGATAAAAAACTCAAAGAAAACAATAAGATTCTTAAACCAAAATTCATAGGATTACATGGAAAGATATTAATGAGAAAACAAAAGTGATCATTGAATGTAAAGACCAAAAGAACACAAACCAATCTAGATGTTTAGATCCAGGCATCGGAGACAGTCCTTTAAAGAACATACATACAAGTTTTGAATTTTGTGCATGAGGACATGAAACTCCTTCGGCGTTGGGAAGTTTTGAACCTCCAAATTGTCCTCCTTTTGACAATCCATTTTGCATTTTTCCACTCATTTTGTTACACATTTTCACTTCATTCCATCTCATTTATAAATTAAATGCCATCTAAGTCATGCAAGTGATAATAAAAAGGTAATCATCTATCAAAAGCTCAAAATATATGGTTTCTTTATGAAATTGCTTTAAACTATGTTATAACTACCAAATTATGAACTTTCAACGACTAACTTGAATTTCTGCAGCCAAATCCTAAGTTCTATATGATAGCGTGTGATAAAAGATGACCAAGGCACATGAGTAGTTACCAAATCTCACCTACATGAACATTCACCTACTGATCACAAATGGAAGTTCACAGAGTAAGCATGGCTCATTGGTAAAAATTGCGGTCAATGTGGTTATGGAATACTTAGTTCGTGCAGAATATCAAGAGACCGACTCTACAATCAAGCAAGCAAGATCTGAAGACCTGAGTTTAAGTTGATGATATTTCAATGAACACCTTCTCATGATCTACTCCTTTAGTGGCAAATCATGAGAAGTGAAATTCGTATTTTGATCTAGAAGCTTAGATGTCAATTTCAATTCTCGATTCTAGGCAATAATTTCTTAAGTTGTTAATCTTGAAACCATTATAAAAACACTACGTTTTGAAAGAAAAATACATCCAATATTGTTCAACACTATTGTTATTATCATTTCCTATTGTAACTTTGTTTTTACACTTCAAGTATGCAAACTATGTTCATAGCATCTCTGTGATTGTGTTGGTGATCCAAGTCCTGTGATCTGAAATTTTTAACCTCTCACACTCATGAGGATGGTCCCCTGAGGATGTGTGAAATAGTTTAGTTGTCATTTTGATTTAATTTCTTTATGTTATGCAATTAGATTAGAACCTGCTCTATTTCATTGTTCAATTTATTTAGATGTTCAGTTTCATTTCAATACATGCTTTTTAAAATAGAATTGCATTTTTTTTCTCCTTATTTCATTATATATCAAGCACTTGATAATAAACCAAAAACACCAAAAAATTTCCCTTAGATTGTCTTTTAAGCATAGTCTCATATTTATATGTGATAAATTATGACTAGCTTTGGTTTAGAGTGCGCACATCAATAATCTTTTGAGGCTTCGAGAATTATTATTTCATTCCTCTCTGTTTTGATAGACTTTAGAATAGTTTTTTATTTCAAAGTCTTGTAGTTTTTATATCAACTTTACTTTCACGAATTGATAGCCTAGATTTCCTTTCAACATAGATAAAATTTTCTTTCAAAGTTTCATAAAATAAATTCTTAGAATAGATTTGCTTCATGGTTTCATAGAATATGTTATGATAATATATTCATAAAAATATTAAATACAAAAATAATATTAATTAAATTATTAATTAAGCAATTATTAAACGTTATTATATATGAAGAGGTAAAATAGTAAAAAAGGCATGACTATTCACCTTTCGTGGCCAGTCACTGCCTATATAGGCAAATTTCCATGAATATATTGTACACAATTCAAACTTTATTCAATAATACAATTACAAAATTACTTCTTACGTACTAGTTTTTTCTCTTACAGTGGTATCATAACCTCGTATTGATCCTACTTCATCTCTCAGTCGTACATTCATCATTGTATCTTGCATTGTTTCTACTTCTTCCTCACGCTACACTCATGTCCTTCACCTTATTTCTGCCTTTTGTCCGTTGTCTACAACCACTGCCTACGTTTCCCTGATTCAGTGCTTCCCTATCCTCGTTGTTTATTTTCCCCACAACATTGCTAACCCTACCCTGCTTCCGGTCTGCCTTTCCAATAGTATTGTGGCTATTTGTTGCATTACCCTTTCCTCGTTCATCCTTGTTCCTTGCACCATGTCAGTAGCCCCATTACAAACATTGTCCGTCGCTTTTTGTTTTACGTTGTTCCACATTACTATTCTGACAAATCCTAGCACCTCACGCTAAGAGACACCTGTTCACGTGAAAAATTATTTCATTGTCTTTCATTTGTCATCTGCACCTGTTTTCCATATGCTGCTCATCACACCCGCTCATCTCCACGACCACCCCGCAAGATCCCCTTCCATTGTTCATGTCATTGTTGTGTTGTTCCCGGCTGCGCCAACCTACCACCTTTGTTTCTTCGTTGTATCTTGACTACCCAACAATCCACTGTCATTGGTCGTCCGGTCTCCCGACACCATGTAATCGTGGTCAACCATCATGCGCTTCAAGCTACCGTCATACCCGTTGGCTCAGTCAATGTAATTAAGAAAAAAATTATAACTGGTCAACCATCACGCGCTTCAAGTTACCGTCATACCCGTTGGCTCAGTCAATGTAATTATAACTGGTCAATATTATATAATTAATATAAATATATAATTATAAATATTTATAACTATATATTATATAATAGTTATAATTGATATATAATTAATAATTATAATTATATTATAAAGTTATAGTAATTTAATTCTAAAAAAAATGGTTATGCCAAGAAAAAAAGGAACAAAATGGGGAATAATAATGATGACGCAAAAAAAATAAGGACGAACTCGACAAAGTACGAAGACGCCTCGAAAACTTCAAAAAGAAACATGTAAAATTAGGAGAGGGTCAAAATAGGCTACTTGCAACTCAAGAAGTAAGGGAAAACGATATTAAAAAAATAAATAGCATTGTGAAAATATTGCTAGGCATATATGCTCAATTAATGGGAGGATTTAACACAATTTTTAATCCCGTAATTACTCAAGAACCAACACAAATTCCCAAGACTCCAGAAGGCAGAGATTTTCTAAATCATGAAATTCTACAAATGCATGAAGTTCCGCAAAAGTCGCAAATACACTTCCAAGGAAGTGAATATTGTACAAAATTTCCAGAAAAATACTAGGAACGAATTAAAAGAGAATTACCTAAGTACGATGGTAAATATAATAGAGACGTTATGTGTGCGTTAATAAAATGGAGCCATTTTTTCGTCAAACCCGCTAGTAGGTGAGAGAGAAAATATCATGACCGCATCCAACAACTTGGAAGTTGAAGCATATGATTGGTTCCTATGGTGGTCCAAAAAATGTGAAGCTCATTCATTCCTTTGGAAAAAAATTGTGGATGCCTTGCTAAAAAAGTTTCATGACGAAGAAGAAGATGATATCTACAAAAAAATTGTTCATCTCAAGCAAAAATTGGTCTATAAGCGAATACACCCACGAATGGGAAGTATTAGTTGTAAGACAAAGAGGATTTTCTGATGAATAACTACTAATAATGTATAGATGTGGAATTAAGGAATATATCCGTGAAAAATTTAAGTTATACAATCCCAAAACTATTGAATAAGCCAGACATGCAGCAAAATTTATTGAACAAAAACATAAGTTCAAAATGTCATCATTAAAGGAAGATGAAGACCAACAAAAATACTCAGGTAAAAAGGAGTCAAACAAATGTAGGCACTGTGGAGACACATGGATATATGGACATAGATGCCTTAACAAGAAATTGTATAATTATGAAGCTGAGAAGGATTCAAACACTTCTAATAATGAGTAAAAAAAATTGAAAAATAAGTGTCGTAAGAGTGGCGAAAATTGGGCGCCAGGACATAGATGTGAAGGCACATCCTTACGCTACTATAAAATAGTATATGGGAAGCAAGTTGAAGTATAAGAACCTGTTGAAGCAATCATTTTCAAACACAATAACGATTCTGACTTTGAGGAACCATCATTAGCTGCAATCTCAAGTGTCAAACACAATCAGGATGAAGAAAGCAAGTCTTCAAAAAGTAAAAAACAATAATCACTGCAAAATACATTCTGCCACACCTTAGGAAGCAGAGAAACCATTCTCCAAGTCGAAAGAACATTAAACCCACTACTCTACCAACAAACATGACAAGGAGAGTACGTCCTAAAACACTGAAGCTTAAAGGGCTCATAAGAGGCAAAAATTTCAATATACTTATCGATTTTGGCAGT
Organism: Pinus taeda; assembly: GCA_000404065.3. Classification (NCBI taxonomy): domain Eukaryota; kingdom Viridiplantae; phylum Streptophyta; class Pinopsida; order Pinales; family Pinaceae; genus Pinus; species Pinus taeda. The sequence continues at coordinate 112,531 of APFE030990301.1, forward strand.
ACTCACAATTGTATAAACATAGATCTCACTAAACAACTTGATCTTTATATATACCCAATCAAGGACCTGAGAATGACTGTCACCACTGGGAAAAAGTTCAAAGAGGTAGGGGAATGCCTTAGGGTTTCAATTCAGATATAAGAACTGGAGTTACAGACATATTTATATGCCCTACCATTCAAGGAAATGGATATAATGCTAGGTGTCGAATGGTTAATGCAATTAGGAAGCTATACTACAAACCTTGAAGAATAATTCATGGAGTTTAACTAGCAAGGATGACATTATAAGTTATATGGTGTTATTGCTTCCAACTTCAAGGAAGGTGCAAATACACATGAGGATTTCACCAACCCATAAAGCACAAACAAGTCAAAATAAAGAATTCCCTTCCTAGAGAAACCCTTATGGTATGCTTTGACAACAAAGCATATCTAAAAGGGGGTGGAAATTGTATGAAGAAACTATTCATAAATAATATTAAAATAATAATTAATTACTTAAGTAATTATTAAACATAATTATGTATGAAGAGGTAAAATAGTAAAAAAGACATGACTATTCACCCTTCTTTTCCAGTCACTGCCTATATAGGAAAACTGCAATTAAGGTATTGTACACCATTCAGACTTTATTCAATAATACAATTACAAAATTATTCCTACTACATAATCTACACAAAATTACTTCTTGCGTACTAGTTTTTTCTCTTACATAATAGGTTTCTTTTTCAAGTCAAGTAGATCAAGTTTCCTCTCAAAGCATAAGTAGAGTAAATTTGTCTTCTAAAGTTCAATAAAATAAGATTTCATTTCATTGTCTCATAAAATAGATTTTGAAGCTTTCACATTAGCGTAGTCTGCTTTGATTCATTTAATTTCCAAGTCTTGAATTTGATTTAGGCTTGGTATAGTAGCATATGAAAAATCAAGTTGCAAGGTTCCTTTCAGATTTCCCCCCAAGACCGTGAGAGCAACATACCAAACCAAGGAGGAATATTAGCGACCACTATGTCCATCAACACATTTTTTGGGTGCAGTATAGGATCTATAAATGTACCAACATTTAATTTGTCAATCCGGAAAGTTTGTGAACTTCGAGAGCGGCACTGGAAATGCTAGAGAAAGCCCCTGGAAACCTACAAAATAAATTCTAGTCTATCTTGCGTATTAATCTCATCAATAAATGAAATCCTACACTAATAGAGAATTCGAGAAAACACCGATCCAAACAATTAAAATCATGCGGGAAATAAAAGTAATCAATGTGAAAGGAAATTCAGAAAGGAAATCATAACTGGAAATAAAGCAGCGTAGGCATAATAACAAGAAGACTGTAAATGTTGGAATAAGTTCAAAAGCAATTCAAACCATTCTACTTGCACTAATTCTACCTGCACTAATTCTGTGTAAAGTTAACTTGAAAGCATCAACAACATAACAAGGAAATTTACTGTGTAAATAAACTTATAAGGGAAATTAAATTAATGTGTATCTCTCCTTACTTGTCCCTTAAATGAATCTTGCAAATTGTCCAGAAGTTAAAGGAAACCACAATGGTAATTAAACATTTATCGATTTAAACATAATGTAGTTTCCTTATTTATAAATATCGGCTCAGCAAATGTAAAAATCGTAGCTTTAGATATAAATTAATAGATCTGGATTAATTTACAAAATTTGAATTAGAGCTCATAATGGCAGAGCCGATCTTGTGGATTCGGACAATCTAGATGGACATGATGTTTGTTTAAAATATTTCAAGTGCAAATGCGATTAGGGATGCAGCAAATGAAATAGTTTATAAGGGAACAATTTGCAGCAAATCAAATTAATTCTAGAACTAGAAATTGAAGGCAGAAAGAAACTGTAAAATTCACATAACAATTAATAATCTAAATGCTATTGAAAATAAAAGATGAGAGCGGTGTCGAGTTGGTCTGGCGGCCAACCTAGCAAGCTCACACCCTCGCTTAACCTGGTTCACACAGTAATTAGATTCATTAAGGTGCAATGGATGAATAGACAAAGCATAAATAAAAATTTCTTCAATTAATTAAAAAACAAAGTCTTTTACATCAGGCAGATAATGCTCAACTCCAACAAGCAAGAGGAGTGATCCACTAGATATGAACTATGTGAGGCTACATTGGGACAGCTCCTCTTCCCTTATGCGCCTTCCTCTAATGCGCATTATCCCTAGCTAGGTCAATTTCATTCCTTCCTGTAATTAATTGATTAATTAAGTTGACTATTGCTCCAGGAAGTTTATATAGGCATTGATTTACAAATTGGGCCTTTTAATTTGGCCAATTAAAATATGGAAGATTATTAATAGTTTTCCGAATTAGGAATTAGTTTGAAACTGAGTGTCGAAAGAGGGAACTATTCTGGTGAATCGTTCCTCTTTTCCTAGAGTGGTTGTTGCTGGGTGCTATGTTGTATCATAACCACGTGGCATAAATGAGGGTGAAGCATTGCGTGGACTCCAGTGTTGATGTGGTTGTGGTAATTTGCTTCGGCATTCTCCACATCGCGGGTAGTAAGAGAATTTTGCAATATTTCCGGACCATAATAGTAAGGATATAATCTTGATAATGTGGTGAAGCTTCGAGGGGACCAAGACCTACACCGCGGCTATATGTCAACTCAATATAGAACCTTCGTGGATCTTCTTGTGCTACCTCCATTCAATATCCGCAATACAATGTAGGCCATATAATCTAGCTCTCTAGTTTTATACAAGCAGTGAAGAGCAGCATCACAAACAAGGTTGTGTTCTCCTCAGCTACAACACCACTATACTCCAACAACAACCCATCCTTACTTCCACGTGTTTATCGTTGGTTCTGCCCAATGCTTTCTGAAGAATCTTTTACAATAGCTCATGCAGAGATTTAAGAGCTTCATCTGGTATGTTCCACAAATACATCATCAACATTGCAATTCTAGTAATAATAGGCATGGTGCAGTTTGTGATCTCCAGCATAACATGGCCATAAATAGCCTCACGGAAGGCTGGTGCATTTATCATTTAATACAACTACCTATTAACTTCAGCCTTGACATCTTTTGTCAGAACGGGTATAACATGGGCAAGTTCATGTGTGTATGAAACAACACCATCAATGTTTCGCTTTACTATCACATGGACATCAACAGTCGAATCTCGATCAAACTAGGTGTGCCATAATTCACCACCACTACCTTTATGAACAAAGCATGAGACCAGGTTTCAACATAGTGAAGGAAGCCTACTATAGCTAGTGTAGGAACCCCAATGGATGGTGTAGGCAGGTAAGTGCAATGGTACAGGCATGTGAATGCACTGGTGCAGGAACGTCCCAAAGTATAATAAAACCAGTTTTAATCTTGCACATACAAACCTTTAACTAAACTCTCATTAATGCTATTTTAATCCTATTAAAACAAAGAAGTAGAAATACTCTTCAAAAATAATGAGTTAGCTAATCGACAACGTGAAAGAAATAAATAAAAATAAGACAAATTGGAGATTCAACAACATTCTTGGTTGGAATTTGGTCCAGGGACACTACTAAATCTTTGATAAGGCCAAGACATTTCACTCTTCCTGAATCAAATGAGTAGAGGTCATAATAAGGTCGGGTGATACTCAATCCTAGTTTTTCCATAATAAAGTTTGGCATAAGATTATGCGAGGCACCGGAATCTAGCATGGCGTTATGGAGGATGAAATCATGAAGTTTGAGACTAAGATAGAAAGGTGGAATTTCACTATCTTCAGGACTTCCCTCTAAGGCTGGACCAAACAGAATTGCAGGCTCATCATTGGAAACATTAACTATGTCTGGCATTTGGTCTACCTTCAACATTTTAGAAATATAAAACTTGTACTTATCATTCTTTACCAATTCAGTTAGAGGAATTGAAACTTTCAAGTTGGAAATTTCATTCTCTAAATTTTGATTGCTTGTCTACCTCTTTTGCAGTGATGTCCTTCTTTTCAATTTTCCCTTTAGCTTGAGACTCCTTCTTATGACTTTCACTTTGAGCCTCCTTATCCTTCCTCACATTACTAGTATAGGCTTCGTTGGTTTTATCCCATCTTAATATGACAATCTCCTTTTCTTTATTTTGATTTGCAGAGGTTGTTTCTTTGCTTTGTGTATCTTTCTGTGCATTCTACCTTTTCAGATTCAATGTGATAGGTACATTTGTGTTTCTTAAATTGTACTGCTTCTGCAAATGGCTAAGCGCATTCTTATATCCTCTTTGGTATTATTCGGTTTTCACTTCCCATAGATCATCACTTGCAAGTACAAGTTGTTGATCACTTCGTATAAAAGACTCCTAAGAAAACTGATCTTCCTCAATCAGAAAAGTAGGTAGATCATCTTCCTCAAAGAAATTATTTGCTTCTACAATTTCCTCTTCATCTTCTTCTTGCCCTTCAGTGTAATTTTTCTGAAATGGAGTTCTTACTTGTCCCTTAGGATCTTGATTTCGCTACTCTTTTTTCTTATTTATGAAATGTTGTTGTTGTTGTCCTCGATAATTTGGATTCCTTACTAAAGGCTTCGCTTTCCAATCTGATATAGACATTATGTCACTGATTTTTGCCATAGTTTTTATCAGAGTGTCAAGTTTTACATTTGAAGATGAAGTGGACTCTTCTTTAAAGGCAACTCCCATCTCAGGTTTCTCAGGTTTTGTTTTAGATTTCTTGATGAGAAAATTAGCTTTGACACTTACTGCATTTCGTTGCATTTCTTCTAGAGTTGCAAGGTCTCTCTCCCTAAGTTGATATGCCATGTCTGGTTTGAAGGCATCAGGACAGTGGAGAAGTGCTAAACCAGGAGGAGGTTTCATATAGTCAGGAATGGAATTATACACCTTATTGAACCTTGTTGTGAATTCCTACACTGTCTCATTTGGGTTTCTTTTCATGGAATTGTACTCAGCCATTTCTTGTCATCGTGCTAAGAACAACTCTATCAACCTTTGAGAGCTATTGATAGAATTAGCAGCCAAACAGCGAAACCATTTCTTCACATCTCCGGAAAAACTCTGAGCTATGATTCTCATCTTAGCATCTTCTTCATCAATCTCTTCAAGATCAATAAAAATCTACCAATTTATCAACATGTTGTTGGGTTGTGATTTATGAACTTCCATCAAACATAGGGAGTCTTTGGCCATAGTTTTGAGGTAGAGCAACAAGTTGAGCAGGTAATATTAGAGGGGCAAACTGAGCCATGACTGCTGGAAGAAATAGTAGAAGTACTACAATGGGTTGTGTAGGTAAAGATGTCGACACTAATGGAGGTGGTGTAAAAATATATGAATTAGCTGATGTATTTGGAGGTGAAGTATAGGATGAAGCAATAGATAGGTTTTCAAGCTGATATTAGATGTAAGCTTTCTCAGTGGTGATTTGAAGTTGGTAAGCTAGACTTTGGATTTTATCAAAGTTTAACCATAGTTCATGATCAACTTTAGAAAAGAGGGATTCAGAAGAAATGAGGTGAGAATCAAATTGAAAAGGTTCAAGTACTACTTTAGAAAGGAAAGACCCAGATTTTTTCCTGAAAAGAGATAGCTCAAACTGAATATCAAAAGAAATATGCTCAACAGTGAATAAATTTTCAGGCAAAGAAGTAGTCCTTTCTAATTTTCGAGTTGTACTTTCAGAAATAGGTGACTTGATTTTTCTAAGTAGTTTTTATGGGTCATCAACAATAGAAGGTGGATTTGGGGCAGGATTTGACCTAGTATGTCTTTTAGGAGACAAAATTTTTACACCTTAAACTTGATATAATTTCTTAAATTAGCGTATCTTTAGATATTGGAAGTTTTCACCTACAAAACCAGTCTTCTTGAATGCTCTAATAGAATGAATCACAAGAATGATATATCAGTCGTTTCCAAACAACAACGTCAAAATGTTACCCCCCATAATGTCCCAGGCTAAGAGGAATTGACGAAGGTAACCACAGACCAAGATTTTAGTTTAGTAGCTAGCCCTACCAGACCAGAGAGGGCTCTCTCTATGAGGTTACAGCCAAAGATTTGACTAGAAGAGAAATGGATTTTAGGCTACATATAATAGTTTTAGATGATTTTTTTGAAAATATAGGGTTTTTGGGTTGTTGGACGGGGGATGAGAAAAAGCAATTAGGTTAAGGTCTCAAAGGGTTACAGTAGCATGCATAAAGAGAAGCAAGATAGCATTGTCTTGTGATGGACTTAAGAGTTCGGTCAATGTAGTGTAGGGTTTGAAAATCTTAGAAGATCATAATGAGCATGTGTACCATGAATTCATTAATTTAGAAGAAGAAATACACAGAAGTGATTTTCCACATAAACATAGCTTTAAATATAAAGAATTATGCCTATATAAATGTAAGTAAAATCACAAAGGAAAGTAAAACATGTTAATGAAGATGGATTCATTCATAATAAATTGACATAGAAAGAAAACAACATCACAAACTCACTGCACTTGAATTCCTGAAAAATAGTTGTAACTACTCCTTTGATTAACTGAGTGAAAGCATAAGATACAAAATCTCTCCTCTGAAGTCCAACCCTTCTCTCTGAATAAGAAATTATACATATAGACTAAAACAAATAGTTTCCCCACCTTCAGGGGTCTAATCCCTAAGTGGTGGAACAGTTTCCAAGAATCTCTCAACCAACAAGTGAGAGTGAGAAGGTCAAAAACAAACTCTTCTCTTAGACTTTCATTTGAGTTTAACTTCATTTATGAGGCCTAATTAACCATAAAAACAACCTATCATGCTAATTTATTCATGATTACATCATCTATATTTACAACTACTGAAGTTACATCATCAAATTACCTTTGGCCAAGTCAAACTAGAAACCTGAGAAATTACGCGGTGGAATTTTTAATTAAAATCTCAAAAGATTGCAAAAGCGTAGTGCCAAATTTGAGGCCCCTTTTAGGTGCCTTTCTAAAGTCAAATTTGAAATATAAAAGAATAGTAAACTAGCCTTGATTTCCTAGTTTCTAGAACATATTGAATTTTTTAAAATGACCCATGGGAAGGCCTTCAAAAACTTATTCTCCCAAGGTGTCTCCAAAAGTGGAGCGCCTGTCAAAAAGAGGGGCAAAATATTGATTTTTTACCCTTTTTGCTCATTTTTCTCAAAATATCAGCCTTGTCTAGAAAAGTTGAGGAAATGAATTTTGAGAGGAGGCCATCATATTTCTAGAAATGCAAGCCACTTGTCATTTGGAGCTCTGAGGAAAAAGCGCGGTGCCAAGGCACTATGTTTCTGTGACTAGTGTATTTTTTTGAATTTGCACCAAATTTCACCAAAAACAAAATGCTCAAAAAACTCCCAAAATTGGTCCAGAAGTGCCAAATGAGGTGTACTATGATATCGTGGATGCTTCAATGAGAATATCCAAGTTGTCTTTCTCATCTTTTCTTTTTAGGTTTTCCTTCAACTTGTTTTTCATTTGTTTGACCTTGATGTTGTAAATCTTGTTTCTGGTTTGGTAGTGGTGGGCCATGTGCCTCAACATCTGGTTGTCCCTGTTAGCCTTGTCAAGAATCTTCTCTAAATAGCCATTAAATTTTCCTAGCCAATATTCTCTGTCTTTGTTGATTTCCATAGCAATTCTATCTTCAACATCCAAATCATCATCAAGTAGATTTTGATATTTTTCCTCCTGCAATGCTTTTTTAAGACCCTTTGTCCTAGGCCTCTTATTTCCAACCTTCTTTTCTTTTTCATCATGCTCGTCATGTTCTAACACTGCTTTACCTTTGACATCTTGCTTCAACATCTTGGGTTGCTCTTTTTCCATGATTAGTTGTTTGGCCTTGAGTTGATTGTTTTCTTGCTCAAGGAATGAAATGATAAATCTGGCCCTCGCCAAATTGTCCATGAGCTCTATGATTTGGGAATCCTTCTCCTTGATAGCTTGTTTCAAGGTTTATTTCTCATATGCTACCTCCAAGTTGACTAGTTCAAAATCATGCTCAATTAGCTCCTCATCCTGCAAATGTGATCGTTGTTGTGTTGATGTAGAAGACTTGGCCCTTTTCTCAACTTGAGAAGTAAACACAAGTATTTTTCCTCTCTGGTACATTTTGGTCACCTCAGGTCTAGGTGCCTTAGGAACCTCCTCTAATTTTCTTGATGACCCTACCTCCATAGGTTGTGTTGATGTGTATTGGTGATGGCTTGGTGAAGTAGTCCTTTGAATCTATAAAGTTATTTCAATGAAGGTATCCCATTGATCTGATAATGAGAGCTAAGACAATTAATAAGGTATTACAAACTTATGTGCATGGATTAGTCTATGTCATTATATGCAATGGATCGATAAGATTGCAAAATGCACATACAATGAAGTAGTAAACAAACATAATAGATGACACATGACACAACAAAATTAATAAGGATTTCACACAATACTCCTCGGCTACATCTCCTAGTCCAGCCTTCAGTGGTGGCCTCTCTATTATGTCTTCAAGCAGAGTTTTGTTTACAATAGTGAGCTCAATTTGAGCCTCAAACACAATAGATTATAGCAATAAGAGTTTACTTGAACCTCTCAAGTTCTCTACGAGTACACAGACTCCCCTAATGCTCTCTGTCCCAACTCTATCTCGGCATTTGCCTGAATACTACTCTCTACCCATTATGCTCTCTATAAGTGGCTTTATAGCCAAAAATGTGTTGCCTGTTCATTTCATGGTCTCCCCAGCCTCTTGATCGCTTTGAATCCCTCTCCAATGTTATACAATCATTTCTCAACGCATGGAGAGGAGGTGGCCACCCTTTCCATAGTGCTAGAGTGCTTTGGGCCCCTGAAACACCTGTAACGGTCGTGCCCTGCTTTTACAGTGAAAACATAGTTTAACAGAGATAAACTACCCAAAACATGATATGTCAGACTTTAAAGTCCTTTAAATATGGTTCAATCCCTATCAAGTCTGCCTATCGATCGCCATCGCATTTTGGAAAGGCTCCGTCCCTTTTTGTTTTGGAAATACACAAGAAGCGCAAAAATACATTGAAATGGCCTTGTTACAGACTTGGAATTATATCAAATATCCTTTAGAATGCTATCGATTCCTACTGTTGCATGGTGTATTGATATCAGCCCCTCTGCATAGTTCCGATGTGATGCGGCGATGCGATATATCGCAATCGCCCATCGCAAGAACCCTTTTGCCATTGTAAGTGCTTCTGCAATCCCCCGATAGCAATCCGGTGATGTAATATGGTTCGTAGATCTGTGCGCTTGATCGATGGTTCATATTAACTCCACCAATTGTCATCGCCATATACATATCTTAAGCTCCGATATCGTTGTTCGCGATCACAACTCTTGAGTATATCTCGCCGATCTCTGCCGAAGGTTTCCGCCAATTGTGATTGCCAATCCCATCTGGACCATTGATCAGCCAGATCGAACGGCTACTGTGCATCACTTATTCTACCTGTCTTTTTATTGATTTTGTGGGTTTTTGGGCCTCCTGATAGTGTTTCTCCATCCTGCTAAGGGTGTCCCTCTTTCGATGTTTTCGATCCTTTAAGGAATTTTTGGCTTTAGCATGATTTTTAATAGATTCATGAAGACTTAGAGGGCATTCTTAGAGCCATTTGGATCACGCCTTCTCACTGAAAAAGGCTTTTGGACCACCAAAAGTTGGTTTTCAAGCATCAATCAAGTGAGGATATTGTTGCCTCACTTGTCCAATCTCTGTCCATTTTGCAATGTTGGGTTTTGAACCTTTGAGTCCAATCCTTAGGTACTCAACATCTCCTCTGCACATCATCCTTACCTTCCTATCCAGAACTGTATCTTCACGTAGCTCATTGATGTATTCAGGCAACAGATCATCAATGGAAGGCAATTGATTTTTCTCTTCAGGATCTTCAATTAATGAAGCTTCAAACAATCTTAAATTTTATGCATTTACTACTGAATAGATGTGCATGTATGCTGGCAGATCAAGGTGGAAAGCATTCTCACCAATTTTCTCAAGTACCTTAAAAGGCCCATAACTTATTGGCTTCAGCTTCTTTCCTTCACCTTGCATTCTATCCTTGTTGATATACAACCATACTTGATCACCAACTTGGAATTTGTGCTCCACCCGGTGTTTATCATGCCTTCCCTTGTATTTGGCTTGGCTCTTTTCCAACTGTTCCTATACTACCTGCTGAATCTCTTGGATTTGTTCAATGAATCTAGTTGCTTTATCCACATCATTGTGTCCAGCAACTGTTATGTCTTTTTCAAAGACAAAATTGAAAGGATACTTTGGTATAAAACCAAAACAGGTATCAAAAGGAGATCTCTATGTAGAAGAATGTTTAGCACGGTTGTAAGCACGTTGCACATAACATAAATGTTCATCCCAAAGCTTGGGATGCTTGCTGCAATAACCCCTAAGCAACTGGATCACTGTCCTGCTGACTACCTCTGTTTGGCCATCTTTCTGTGGATGAACTGTTATGCTTTTCTTCAGTCTGATGTCCATTAATTCCCATGGATTTCACCAAAACTTCCCAACAAAACGGGAGTCTCGATCAGATACTATGGAAGTGGGTAACCCAAAATGCACCCAGACATCCTGAAAGAACAATTTCATTGTTTGTTCATCTATAATCTGACAAGGTATTAAAACACACATTTTGTTGAACCTGTCCACAATAACATATAAATAGTCATGACCATTTCTAGATTTTGGCAGTCCTCCAACAAAGTCCATGGAAACACTTTCCCAAGGATGGGAAGGGACTAGCAGTGGAGTGTACAAGCCTAGTTTTCTATTGATGGGCTTTCTTTTAGCACACATGGTACACCCTCTTACATATCTAGAAATTGTTTCATGCATTTTTGGCCAATAGCAATATCTTTGTAGTTTTGCAATTGTTTTTCTTACACCAAAATGACCTGATATCATAGAAGTATGTGCTTCCCTAATTATATTAATTCTCTCTATTTGTGGAATGCATAGATTTCCCAAATGATACAAGAGTTGGTCCTTAATGTAGTAATCCACTTCTTCTACCTTTTTGCCATTACTTAAAGCTGCATATACATCTTTAAAGTCTATATCTTAAGCATATTGTTCAATGTAGCTTTCATGCATTAATGACTTATGCTTAAGTATAGTAGATGTATTTATGATTGGTTTGGACAACATATTTGCGACTTTGTTGTGTATGCCCTTTTTATACCTGATGACTAAATGAAATTGTTGTAGGAAACCCATCCACCTATAGTGTCTTGTGTTGGATACCTATACCAATAGGTTTCATATTTCATGATTGGATATCAAAGGTCCAAATATGCTCTGATTTGATAAATGCAAAGATCCCATATTTCCCTAGGATGATAATGGCTGTCTCAGTTTTCATAAGAACTCAATTTTGGTGGATGGTCCAACAGTCTAATCTGGGTCATGCCATGTTTTTAATTTATGTTGTAGAATAGAGAATGAAATCTGTCCAAACTGGTCAATCTTGGCAGATCAGTAGCTAGGTAGAGAAGCTAAAGTTCCCAACAGCTTAATCTGGGACCTTGGAAGGAATAACGTTTGTATTAGATAGGAGATGCAAGCAAAAAGCCAATGAAAAGAAAAGGCATTCAAAAGGGTTTGCAAGTCCAAGTGCACCCTCCAAGAAGGAACAAAAAATGTTAGGAGAAATAGTTGGGTAGGTAGATGGGGTTGCAGAAGTGGTGTCTCCTTCAAAATCAAAGTTGCTGAAACATCTACAGGAAAAGCAACACACTGGAGCATGAATAACTCCCTTGTTTTCATTTGTATATCACTCATTACTAACTCCCTTTCCTAAGCTATACAGAGCACAAAAGTTTATATCTTTGTCAATATTCTTATGGCTTTAAAAAGCCACATTTCTTGTGCAAAAATCTTTTCATTTTGATCTACTCTTGATTTCAAGTTATGTTCAAGAAAACTTGGTTGTACTAGCCCTCATCCATATGTTCACTCTATATTAACAACTAACTCTATTACTTAGCTCCCTATACCCCTTTATCCCTAGTATTATAAACACCATTGGTGTATAACCCCACAATGCATAAATATCCCTCCTTGGCACTATAGCCATAATATTCTCTCCCTGGGACTTGAATTGACACCTGGTCAAGGTCAAGAACCCATGACTCACCTTTTGCTCCACCTCAAACCAGTTTCCCTACCCCAAAGTCCCATTTTGCCTTGAAAACCTTGAAAAAACATTGAAAAACCTTTAAAAACCCATAAAAACGCTCAAAGGGGCGGAAAACATTGTAAAATCACCCTTCCCCGCTTTATCCTAAGGTCGGGGGTTATTCACCTTTTCATATTGCATAAACCCTATTTGACCCCTTTTTCCAAAGTTTCCGCCTTCGGAAATATTTATGCCCAAAACCTTGTATAAAACCCGAAATGGCATTTTTCTAAAGTTAGCTGATTAAACACGTTTTGCAATAAAAATCACTGTTTATTGCCCGACAGGACATAGCTATACTCCGTGCAGATCACTTGTCCGATGACCGTCAGATGGAGCCGGACCCAGATCTACGGCGGATGATCATTTCGGGCAATCCCGACGTTCCGCACGTTAACCGAAGAAGGAGCTACCGTCCGTGCAGATTGGGCGCCCGACGACCGTTCGATCGCCCGCTTCCAGATCAACGGCCTATATCAATATCGGAAGGCCCTACGTGTCTGACAGATACCTTCCGATATCTGTCAGACTCTTACGTCAGGCGGGCGTCACGCCGGGACACATGTCACACCCTGATTGCATCGGAGCAGCGCCTGACAACCCGTTCACCGTACAGGGCCCATTCCGATATTGCAACACCTGTCCCGCCCACGTCCTCGCCCTGCTGCCGTGCACGTCACTGCCACATCCGCTCACCTCATCCCTCATTCGTCCACCTGGCCGCCACCTCATCGCCACCGTGGACCTGTCATTCACCGCCACGTCACCTAGTAACGTCATGATGACGTCACCCAACCCGGGCCCCCTTGATGACGTCATGCTAACGTCATCCATAAAGCGCGCCAAAAAGGCCAAAAAGCCATATTTTCGCCAATTTTCGCCATTTTTTCATATTTTTCGGAAATTTCCTGTTAAGCTCTCTGCATGTAATTTACGACGACTGCGCCACCAGTCATCCTGCAACCATTTTCAAAGCACCCCGCGCGCAAATCCAGCTACATTCTTCAGTCCAGACCACCGTTCAACAGGTATTTCAGCCTCGACCCCCTGTGAACTGGTTTTTCCTAAGTTTTCTGTAAAAACCACCTTAAAAGCCGTTGAATTCAAAATTTCACCGATAAACCAACTGCACTCCACCCAATTTGACTGTTTAAAGCTGAAACTTATCGGTGGAAACCTCGGGGAAACTGCATTTTTTCTGCTAAACCTACCCTGTTCGCGCAATCGTGGACTCCTACATAACTCCCAAAACTGACAAGGGAGGCCTCCCTGCTGCTAAAAAACCCTTCCTAAAAGGCCAGCATTGTCATCCTTCACTGTAACACCAACCCTGTCAAACTTGGTTCCCGTCAACCTCATAGTTTCAAACGGCATTTCAGTGATTATTTGTATAAAGCATGGAAACCCCTGATGTCCTTAATGTCACTCCTCTGAATGCTCCTCAGAGAGAGCTAGACTGGCAGGATTTGGCAGATCTAGATTATCAGATCTCAGAAGACTCCAGGGAAGGATGCACCCCTCATCTTCACCTGCTAAGTGAGTTCAGGGCCAAGCACAGAGAGGGAACAGATATCCTAGGCATCTGGGAGTCTGCCCTGCCAACTTTTAAAATGCCTCTAGTTAGACAATTCCCTGATCTCATCTATCTATGTGCCAGTTGCTATGAGCCATCACAAAGAGCTGTATTCAATCCCAAGGGTGAAGTTGTATTCTATACCACCCCTCAGGCCATCAGAGATATGGTTTAGTTCAGAACTGACAAGAAAATAGTTCCTTTGTCCCTGTTGGACTTAATCAACCAAGGGACCAAAACACTCACAGAGGCAGAAATCATGAGGTTTAATCAACTGTTTGTTAGCAAATCAGACAGAGTGCTGCATCCTCCTATCTTTGATGGATACCTTAATCAACTTGGATTAGACCTGGCCCATATGGTGAGCTCAGTGCTGGGATACAAATCAATGGAGTATATAGAGGAAACTGTGCTAGTTATGATGTTAATGTTTGCCCCTGGGAAGGCCCCTGTCTGCTACAACTATGCCACATACATCTCGGACAAAATACATGAGCAGTTCCTGCATTTACCCAGAGAGAGGGTGTTCAGATACACCTCTTATATTTATCATCTTATTCTATATCACCAATATGATAAATTCTCTTTTGAAATCAAGAGAAATGATGCAGCAGGAAACCCTAGATCAGTTGTATATTGGAGCTCAATCTTCCATGGCGATTTCTACTCACCCTATACATATTGTGAGTTCATAGATCTGTTCATTCATCCATCCCTATCTCTACTTATGACAGAACCTCCTCCAAGACTCACTGAGGAAATGAAGAGGATACTGCAACTATCCACTGCTTACAGCATAGGGGACTGGTATTTTTACCAGCATCACACTGTGATCAGAATATATGGGTGTGAGCTGCGCCCTTTCAGGCTACCCAAGTTTGTGCCTATGAGGCTCTTTGCCCTTGAGTATTTCAGACAGTTTGCCCATGTTGATCTGATCCATTTTTCAGGTAGGGGCAAGAAGGCACAACTCAAAGTGAAAAACCAGCTTGGGCATTTAGTTTTAAACAAAAGAGAAGGATGGAAGGAGGCAGAGAAAATGTTGCATGGCCTGGGGCTAACACAAAGCTTCCTGTGGAAACCATATGACCCCAATGGTTTTATATCCAAGAGGAGATTAAAATACAAACTCTCCAGTTATGAGCATAATAACATGCTCCTCATAACAAGACATGCAAACCAGCCAAAATGGCATAAAAATACCTTGATAGAGCCTCTGATCCAAAAGAACAAATGACAGGCCTAGAAGACATTTATTGAACTATGGCTGACTTGGAATGTCCTTCTCAGGTGCCTACCCTACCCAGTCCTCATACAACGGCGACGGCTTCCTCATTTGCAACACAAGAAGGGGCAGCACAAACTTCAAAGCAGGGGCAGGACAAAGGAAAAGGCAAGGTAATGGAAGAAACAGAGGGCCAGCAAGAGCAACAGCAAGAGGGCCAACAGGGCCAGCAGGAGCAACAGCAGCAAAATCAACAAGAAACTGATCAACAGGATCAGGAACAGCAAAAAGGAGAATACCAGGCAGCCACCCAAGATAAAACAACCAGCATGGCGCCTCCTAGACAAGATTCTAGGGTCGACTCTTCAGTCCTCCAAACCCCTCTGAGAGAGGACATCAGCAGGAAAAGGGAGAGGGATACCCCTCTCACAGAAGGTCCAGAAAAAAGGCAAAGGCTCAATCCATTTTCAGAAGAAGAAATGCAAAGCCTTGAGACCTCTGCCAGCTCATTACAGCAAGAGCAACATAGGACAGCACTTGGGGAGGTCAGCTCCTCAGGACATGGAAAGAGTGCAACTGCAAGCATAAAGGACCAATTCAGGGATGCCAAGAGGAGGAGTGAGCCACTCAAAATCAAGCTCTACAATCATTTGTTAAACATGGCCCCTCCAAATCAACAAAGACTAATGGCTGCTTTTGATGTGCAAGAAAGCAAGCTAATAATGAGCCATTTCGCCCCTACAGTGCCGCATCCCCAAACACCTGCTGATTATATAAGGACAAACTTAGAAGTCCTTGCAAAAGACATCCACCCCATGGACCAGATCGAGCTCCATAAGCAGACGGGTGAGATGGTCTATGCCACCCTGGCAGATAAGACCTTGGTGAATTATAGGCTGCAAAACAGTTTGAACAACACAGCAGCACAGCTTGAGTGGAGGAGGGCATCCGTCTACAAGCCAAGGACAACAGAATCAAGGCACTAGAAGAACATCATCAGAGTTTTCATGATCCCAATGGATGTTTAAGGCCATACAGGAGGCCTTAAACTAAGGGATGCAGATGTAGCTGCAACAAGAAAAAGATGAAGATCCCACCAACTCTACATCCACAAACAGATGAAGTAGCCCAACAGAGAAGAGAAAGGGATATCACTGCACTGCTTATGAATTTGTATAAGGAACTGGTGGACACCCAGCAAAAGCTGCAGGATATGGAGACTACCCTAGAAGCAACCTTACAGAGGGTAGAAACAGGGCAGTCTTCCAAGCCACCCACAGAGATGATAGATCTCGAGGAGACCCCTAAAGAGGACATCCCTCCAAAGCAAAAGGAATCAGAGATAGCTCCAGCCACAACAGAACCAGCTACTACAGCACCACCAACAGAGCAGGCCGAGAGCCTGGATATGCAAAAATTGAGGCAAGAACTTCAGGTGCTAGAAGCTCAAATGACAAAGCTCAATAAGGCCAAGGAAAGCTTAGCAAAGATAGAAGAAAAATATGATAAATCTAAGCAAAACGTGGCTGAGAGAGAGAGGGAAGTAAAAGCCCTAAGAAAGAAAATTGCAGAGCTGGAAAAGCAGCTCAATTTTGAAAAAGTGACAGCAGAGATCAAGCAAGTGATTTGGACTGCCATTGGAGAATCAATTACTAACCAATGGGAGTACATTGATGCT